>JAZHYW010026268.1:0-59930 GCA_037355805.1 Ixodes ricinus | reverse complement strand
GGATGGACGTGAAGTACAAAACAAACTTCGCACCACAAATTAGAGTATTAATATGGACAGAAATTTATCATACATACAAATTCAGAAACAATAAACTGAGTTTTTAACATAGGTTCAAAAGTTGGGCCCGCTTAGTCATGCATCAAAGAGACTGAACCATTCTGGTACCGATGCGTGTGCCTCGTATACGCTGCTAGATATGGCAACTTCTTCAATAGAGGTCTTGTCGTACGTGGTGGTTCAGCATTTCTGTCTATCATGTATCACTTCCACGTTCTATGCAGACCGAGAAGCATGAATAAAGAAGACACCGAAGACCAAGGACGACGGAACTGATGCCTCTTCCGTAGAAACCAGACACCCCCACCCCCTCCTCCCTCAACCCCCTTACCCCCCACAGCGGCCTTGTGCCATCCTCCCTCTTAAAGGATCAATAAATAAATAAATATGGAACAAGTTGGTTTGTTTCACCAGGAAGAAATCGTATATTATATTCCTTAAAATCAATACCCTTTACATTGTTCATTGAAGAACATCCCAAAAAATGACTGCCTCATTGCCGTAAATGAAGTGATGTTCGATGGTCTCAGGCTTGTTACACAGTGCATAGGCTATAGACCATTGCACAAGAAATTGTTTTTCTTGAAGCCACCACTTCGACACGTAGTGTTTAGGTATGCAATTAAAAAAGGTATGCAGCTGGGAGATTGAAACATATTTTTAACGCGCTTCAAAACATCTTGTCTTTGACTTCCACTAAAGATTGATCTATAAATTGGGCGAGGAAAACATCTTAAACTAATGTATGAGAAAACAAGCTTTTTGAATCACTCAATAAATATTCCAACGAAAACCGATCTTGGAAAAAGTACAATGTGTCTAGAACGTCCTTTCCAACACCCGTAAGTTTGCATTGATTTACTACCGTACTAATAACATATCATAAATAGCAAATGTGATGCCAGCTTCGTTTGGAGAAGTGAAACTAGGAATGGATGTTTCGTGTAAAGGAAAATAACCTATAGACCACCTGGCGTACAAATTAATGAAGAAGGCCCAAACCTCCAGATTCAAGAGGCAGGAATAAGTTATCCAATCCCATCCGTTCCCAGGAGGAACTCCAGATGAAGGTAGCAAACAAACGATGGAATGCTTGGATTTATGGGTGGGCACAGTGTAGTAATTAGAGGACGTATATACGTTTTGATGCAAGAAACATATTGCAGACTGCAGCTTTGGAGAAGACGGAAAGATCTCTACTCGCCAAGTGTGAATTTTTTGTTTGATAATTGTAGCAACTGACATCCAGTATGGCCCGCTGTACCTAGTTTGATTGAAACGTTCAGCAAGGTATTTAATTTCTGGTTCAATTGCATTTCACTCCTACAAATTTTGATGGCGTTGTTCCCGACATGCCCAACCAAAACTCATTCGACTTATCAAAAGGAACGCACAACAATTATGTGCTACACGGATTGCTTCTTCTACACGTTCCTTGTCAGTGAAAAAAACAAAACCCAAAACCAGCGTCATCAGCATAAGCCAAGATCTTCACCTCAGGAAAATTAAGGATGTACCCCTGAATATTAAGGTTTTTAATTATACTAAGGCACAATGGTTTCAGATATAAGGCAAACAACAAAGGGGATAAAGGACGTCCTTGCCTCACTGAAGATTTTAGAGTGATTGTGGCTGAAAGAGTGTCATGAACAATGATTTTCGTAGAGCAATTTGTGTGGCATAACTAAACGCCTGAAAGGACAGTCTCTCCAAGGTTGACATGGAAAATAATTTGGAACAAAGAAGAGTAACTGACCCGATCAAAGGCTTTCGTAAGATCAACATGTACCAATGCAACTTGATCATTGCCATCCGTCACACAGTCCAGAACGCATCTGCAATCTATACGTTGGTTTGAATTGTTATCTCTTTAATTCCGCACGTCTCGTGTTTTACAATTAAAGAAGGAGTTACCATGTGAATTATTTCTGTGGGTATTTTTTCGCAAATATTTTGTAGTCTACATTACACAAGGATATTGGACAGTAGACCCAAGTCTTTTTCAGCCCTCCTCCTTCTTCCCTTTTATGTATTAGGACCTTAGGACCTTCATAAAAAGTGGGCGGAAGTATTTTTTCTTGGTATTGTTTTTGGAAGATATCAAGAAGCACTGGAGCTAATAAGACAATAAATGTATTATAGAATTCTGCGCTGAGTTCGCCAGGACCACGTGTCTTATCTATGAGAAGTGAGTTTATGGCATGTCGCACTTCGTCAAGGGATGACGTTCCATTGATCATATTTTTGTTTTCTTCTTCTGAAAGAACTGGTAATTTGGACAGTAATTTTTTCACACCTTTTTATCCCCATCTATTATCACATTGCCAAAAAGATTATTGTTGTGGTCTGGGAAGACGTTAAAAATTTCAGTTGTGTCGAACATATGGGCGTCTTTGTTATCAATTGCTACAATTTGTTTTGAAAGAGCATATCTTTTCTCATCATTTAGCGATCGTCGTGATATAAGTTCATTGCGCGTAAACCGTTCTATTCGTGAACGGATAACTAGTCCACTATACTTGTCTGCATCACATCATTGTAACTGTACTTTGGCTATGTGAATTTCCTTCATGTAATTTCCATGGCTAAGGGATTCAAGTTCGTATAAGGCTGCCAGGATGTTGAATAATCTTCGTTGGTCATTTTTTCGCTCAAATTCCAGGAGACCCGAATATTCAATAGCCCAATTCTTGACGGTTTATTTAAACATATCCCACTTTGCGAATACGGTGAGTGTGGGGACGTACAAACCATCTGCAAACATACACAAAATGCGTTCAGTGAATCAATTTTAAAAAGGAGAGTGACATTAAATTTTCACAAACCCAATTCAGATCGAAAGGAGTACCACTTTTTTCCCCGAAGCAAGTTGATACTATGCAGTGGTCAGAGAACAATATTGGTTTCACATTATAGTCACTAAATTGAGCGAACAATTCACCGCACACATAAATCCTGCCAAGTCGAACATGTGATGAGTTTTGAAAGTGCGTGTAATGTAGATCTCCATATTTGACATCACCGATGTCTATTAGGTTTTGCTCAATAATTTGTGTTTCGAGTTTGGTTGCATCGAATCCTTTTTAGACGTTGGTTGCGAATGATCTCGATTACTGCACAAACAGTTGAATTCGATAAGGGCACTATTTCTGTTTGTAGTCAAATAATGGAATACAAATGAAAAGAAAATATTGCTAGCCGACAGCGCATTAGGGGCATACAGACATAGACATCCAATCCTTGTCATCATACGTTGGTTTACACAAAAGAAAGCGCACCTCCACATCAATGGTCAAGAAAATTGACGAAAAAGCTCTGGCATCCTTCTGAAACAGAAAATATCCTGCAGAAGTACCGCACGCTTAACACGCAAATTTTGAATTCACTTATGAAAGGTTCCAATGCGATTTCGGTTTTCTGTTGAAACCATAGTTTCTTGTTCAGCGAGGATATCTATCCGTTGGTGATGCAAAAGCTGAAAAATAGATGTTGTTTTCATCTAGATTTTAAACCTTGAACATTTAAGGTGGCCACACGACGCGGAAGGGGGCTACACATGAGAATTTATGTTTGAGGATTGTGGGTTGGGGAATTTCCCCCGACAGGTGCAGAGGTTGTTTTATGCTTCGCGTACGGTTTGTGTCGTTTGGCTGCAAATTTATGATAAAAATGTTTTGCCTCTGGGACTGAGCTTTCACCGGGCAGTTCGGTCTTCCGCGGGATTTCGTGAGCCAGGCTAGTCCTAGTCGTGGTTTCATGACCGTCTTCTATGGAAACCGTTTTCTCTTCAGGGTCCTTGTCTTGCGTCGTGTTTTCAGTAAGCGGTGCGAAGTCCGCTGATGCTGCACTCGTTTTGGAAGATCCCGAGCACACCATAATAACAGGCACGGCTGCGTTCGCTCCTTGCATAGCTGGCTTTTAGAGGCGTGCCTCAGCCTCGTATGGTGGCTATGCAGGGGCGTGTATTTCTTCATAGTTAACGGAAGAAGAAATGTCGCCTCTATAGTTCGACGACATCACTGACGTCCATGAGGTTTTTCGTCGAGGCTTCTTCGCCTTGGAACGTCCCTTCACGCAGTCCGTCTGCGTACGTAAGCACGCAGTGTTCTACGGTATGTCTGAAGCGTATGCACTGTGAGCATCGTGGTATCCAACAGTACTGGCGGATGTGCCCGACCTTGTTTCACCGTAGGCAAAGTGGGGTAGACCGGGTACAAGCACGAGGCACTGGCGTCCGAAGACCATTAGAACGTTTAAAATTCGGGAAGATGACACACCTCCCACTAGCGACAGTGTCCCTTCTCTGTTCATGGTATGCAAGTTCTTCATTCCTGGAACCTTCCACTTCTCACGTTCAAGGGAGAACACTTTTCTGAACGGCTGTAGTGCTTCCACTATCCGGCGGTCTTCGATGTGACTTGGTAACTAGAGCAACTTTAGCTTCATGTCCTTGGTTTCAGGGTGGATCACAAGGCTTTGCCGGTATTTCACAGCTCTCTACATGGTGGCAATTTTCAAATGTGTAAGGAAATTCCAGTTCGTTATCACCAAGACGTGAGACATCTAGTACTGTCCGAGACTAAATATATCATCTGGCCTGACGAGGGGAAAAACGCATCTCCGAAGTCTGGAGCACGATCTGGTCGAGCGGTCATGTCCGCATGACGAAAGAGCGAATTAAGTACGACGTTATATGAAGGTAAACTTGGCATCAAAATATAGTAGGGGACGATACTGTTGACGGAAGCAGACTCGGACGTGGAAGGAATAACTCGGCCAGCGGCCGATTTTATTATTTTATGGAGAACATGAAATCTCCTACCAATCGAAACGGCGTATTGTTGTTTTCTCCTTGACTTAGCAACGTGGACGTTGCTACGCAGGCATCATTATGACATAAAAGGTGTTTTGAAATCTAGCACCGGTGGTGCATTATAAAATAAAGGGCTAAAGTAAAACGGAGTATCTCTACTTCATTTAAGCCTAAGTCCAGACGCAGCCCCAGCTTAAAGCTAACGAGACCAATGAATCCGCGTAAACAGCGTAATTCACTGGGCATCTTCTGTTTATAATTGGTTTAGCGATCGTAGAACACGTAGATGAACAAGACAAACACCACGAAGGTGCGTTTTGAGCCTGTCTGATTGGTTCCATCAGCTCGTAGCGTCTGCTTCGTCTGCACTTGAGGGGAAACAAAGTATAGGTGACTGGAGGAGCTCGCCCCATACGCGCTCTCACATTATAGGTTTCCCAATCTTGTCCTCGAAGAGAGCTGTAGGCGTCTCGTCTACTGATTGGCGTGACGTCCTATCTTTTTTTCTAGGAGAAAATTGTTTTAGCTGAAAATGTTTTTATTTTTGTTTTTGTTCAGGGTGAAATGTTACTTTTGACATACTCCTGTCGAAGCACTTTGAAAAACACAGTTCTGTGCCCCTCGAAACGGAATAAATTTTCCGCACTTTGAAAATGCCGAAAATCACAGCCGTTCAAATCTCTTAGAATGGGCATCTAAGTATTCACACCGAATAGCACAGTCATAGGGATTTAGGAATATACTTTATTGGTAACATGTGATGTGCTCGGTAATGGCACTGGCCTATCCAAAATTGATGGCATAGCGATAGGCGAAGGCGGCAGCATTATCCAACTCCTCCAGCGGGATTTCAGCTTCACCAGTACGTAGGCCACAGGACTGAAAAAAGTGTAAAAAAATTAATGACGTTTACGATTTCCTGTAATGCCGAATTAGAGCTTAGCTCTTGAGAAGGGGGAGGGAAGAGCACGGAGAAAAGGGTGTGCCCCTCCTTCCCCTCCGTACCCTCTCCTCCTCCTGCTGTCACCTTCATCCCATTCCCCTGCCGCTCCTCCTTCTCCCCTCCTCCTTCTCTCCTTCTCCTCCCCTCTCCCCCCCTCATTTTCCTCCCACTCCCTCCATCCCCTCCCTCTCTCCCTCCTCGTGACGTCACTCGTGAATACCTCGTGAAGGCCACTGTGAAGTTCGTGACTTTCGTGACGTCACTCGTGACGCTAGTGACCTTCGTGACGTCACTCGTGACGTCACACGTGACGTCAAGTTTGACGTCATTATGGGACCGTCCCATAATGCAACGCGCGGTCACGCCGACGGCGACGGCGACGCCGCTCAAGTCGGAAACGGGCGCCTAAGAGCTGCGCTCTAAAAAAAAAGTACGTACCTGAAAAGAGCCACGAAACACATTACGAACACAATATATTCTCCTGGTAAATTTTAAACTCCTATAATTTGTTAGCTTAACAAACGTAGGGCGTGGCAATTCCGGAGCATCAGCCAATCAGATTTCGGCATTTGTTGATAAGGAAACCGAAGAACCAATCGCGAACGCGCCTGAAGATATTTAGCTTCGCCCAGCTTTTGTGAAGCTGTCTGTAACTAAAGAATCACAAACAACTTAGGAAACGCCTACTATATTCATGCTTCTCTCTTGGTGACTTGCTCTTCGGCCTTCTGATAGGCGAATACCCTGGCCTCATTGTCTGCGAAGCGATCTTTAGCTTTCAGGGACTTGCCCGCCCCGCCTTTTTAAAGGGCAACTCTAGTCAAAAACGAAACCAATATACATCACTTGTATCGCTTTAGTGGCACGGAATATGATCACAACCGAAATATTAGGTCGAAGTGAAGCCGCGTGCTCCACTAAACCCAATTTTAAAGATGCGATCAGCTGCTTTTTAGCGGGCGGCAAGCGGGTTAGCTTTTAGTCAAGGAACACTGGCTCAGCACCTTCCTGACGTTAAGTCGCAGTGGAGCTGTGGTTGATCGGTTGTACCGCAGCACCCTTACCGCTCATTCACACTGGAAGCGGATCCGCGTTCGCAAAGCGGTTCCGAACGCGGTTGTATAAAGATCCAGTACAATTGCACGCGCACTCGATGACATCAAGTGTGCTTGCAATTCTACTGGATCTTTATAGACGCTTTGCAGCAGCTGTGGCGTGGGTGCCACCATAACTGACCTTCAGCTTTTGTTTCCTCTTATTACGTTTACTTCACTTGATTATTACCATAGCAGGCCACGTTATTGCCATCTTAAATTTTATTCTGTCTTTCTCCCCAGCATTGGTCATTGTGGAGGCTCGTCCACACCAATTTCAGTGGCTCGGTATCTCGGTAAAACAAGAGAAGGTCGGCTATGGCGGCTCAGTCTGGCGCGTGTGTAAAGCGTCTGTACAACCAGCGTTCGCAACCGCTTTGCGAACGCGGACCCGCTTCCAGTGTGAATGAGCGGTTACCCCGTCACGTCGCGGCCGTACGGCTGACTATCAGTATTGCCATCCTTCTTGCAGATAGTCTCGGTTTTGCCGTAGACGCCCGAAACCAAGCTTTGAGCCGTGATAGATATAAAACAACACGCAATATCGAAACAAAAATTATACCTTGTTTATCCAGGGACACCGCTTTAGCCGAAAACAGCCGTAATTTCAAATTTGAAAATATTGTCCGGAGTTGCCGTTTAAGTTGGTAGGAACAATATTCTTCGCTTAATTTCAAGTCTGGACTAATGGTTCTGACGCAGCCGACGCTTCGAGTAAATAGGACGAATCAAACGGAGCGAAAAGCTCAAGTCCTTTGGCTTTCCTGAACATGGTTGGTTCAACGATGATAGAATGCGTAGGACCCTTGACGAACATAGTAACGTCGCGCTTTTGGCGCGGTTTGGTTAGTCCCATCTGCTTGTAGCGTTGGTGGCGTCGTGACTTCAGGTGAAACAAAGTATAGTAAACATGAACGAGCCCAAAACGCAGGAAGGCGGGAAGCACATTTACTAAATGTCATTTCTTCTGCAGATTGGCGATATCACATGACCCTCAAAGATTACATGACCTCAAACATAGCTGTCGTCGGCTAAAACAAAACGGTGTAAAAACCGGTTTTGTTGGAGCCGACGCAGCAGTGTAAAGGTTTCTAGGATAGGTGGCGCAAGGCACCACCTAATATATATATATATATATATATATACTGTGGATAGAAAACCTCGGTTGAGAACAGCAATCAGGACGATTTATTCATCGACGTTCGGCCGGAGTCCGGCCTTGTGCGAGGCCGTGACTCATGGCCGAAACGTCGAAGAATAAATCGTCCGTTGTTGCTGTTTTCGCCGAAGGTTCGTCTTCCGCAGTTATATACACACGTCTCTCGGTATACCCGCCACCATGCCCGTTGTATATATATATATATATATATATATATATATATATATATATAGAGAGAGAGAGAGAGAGAGAGAGAGAGAAAGACAGAGACAGGGAAAAGAGAGAAAACTTTTATTTAAATCGAAGATTCTCCTCGATCTTTAGACGAGGTCAGGACCTAGGTAGCTGTGTTCGGACCCCGTCATCCACCACTTTTCGAATGTGATTAACGAGGGAGGCCACCACAGCTTTGAAGCTCTACAGGGAGGAAGACTATTTCTTCCAAAGGCTTGGGATGAGGTAATGAATAGTAATGCGAGGGCTAAAAAAAAAAAAATTGACGAAAAATTTGTTTTTTTCTGTTTTTTCTTCTACACGGTATTCGGGAAAACAAAAACGGAAACCCAAGGTTTTTAAATATCAATATCAATATCAGTATCAATAAATAATTAACAAGCCTATTACGCGCATTTCTGACAACGAACGTTAAAATTGGTATCACTGACCCCATTGAAAGGGAAAATAATCATCACGCAACTGTGAATTGAGTTTGGTTGGCAGAGCATTCGGAAACATAATCACGCTATACTAAACTAAAACGTTTTTCAGCCCCTAAAGGCCCTGTCACACTGAGGGAACACGACGGCAACAGCAACACAACACGTTGTCCAACAGTCGAGCAACTTGTTGCTCGCTCCCCGTGTTGGCCGACAAACCTGTCACATCGCAGCAACAGCACAACAACATGGACGACAACTAAAATGTTGCCTCGGTATGACAGCTTTCGGCAACAAAAACAGCAGCAACTTGTGTTGGACAGCGTGTGTTGCCCTCATCGCTGGCTGAGCGAATTTCGGGCCGGCACACGACAACACACATAGCTTCGATGGCAGAGCAAGTTTCCTATCAATAACGTCTCCCTGAAATAAAGGTTTGGAAAACGTTATTTAACAATACTTAGGGATGGCGTGCATCTAAAATGTTTTTGATTAATGTTTTCACTGCGTAGTTACTTACGGTAAGCGATTTTCGAAATGGTCACAGCTACGGTCGTGAACGTTCAGACTGGTTTTGAAAATAAAACTGCTGAAAAAATTTGAAATTAGAACTGAGAAACCAGCTCAGATTACTGATAGTGAAATAAAATGTCATGTTTCTCACCCGCTGATAAAGTATGATGAAAATTATCCCCAAAAGGAAAGAATAAAGATCGAAGCATTAAAAACGGCCACTCTGATCATGATTGTTGATGCTTGGAACTCTGGAAAAAGCCGCTACCAGACACCTGATTTGTTTTAAAAGTACCCGGGACGTTTTGGGGAATGAAGCGATCACACAGCAGCCGGTAGGCAACAGACAGCATTGAAAATAACTATTCCACCGATTGTTATGAAGGCCGATCGCGTCGGTGTAGCAGTTTTCAAGCACAGTCAGTTCAGCTCAACGACACGCTACAAAAGACGCTTTGGGGTGCTGTCGGTGCTAACTCAATTTTACAGTAGAAATAGAAATTGCATAAAAGAAAGAACCGGACGGAAACACTCCATACGATGGCATAAATCCCCAACATATATCAGCGATCTCACTTTTCTCGGTTAGGGTTATCTGCTTTGTCAGCGAATTAAGAACATTTTGATAAAATAAAGGGTGGAAAATACTCCCCTCGTCAAGTTTTCTAATCACAGTCACTGGTTGATGTCGTACCGTGGTCATTTCTGGCACTTCGAACGGACAAGCACTTTGTAGAGTCACATTTCCAGCGACTCCGCGACGCACACGAACGAAGGTGTACAATCAAGATGGCGGAATGTTCCCCGTGTTGTCCCTGCCGTCAGCGCGGTGTGTCAGGGTTGTCGGACAACAAATCGGACAACACGGTGGCTGGGCGGCAGCAACATGTTGCCCGACTGTTGCTGTTTCCTCGGTGTGACAGGGTCGTCGGCAACACGATTCTCTCGTGTTGCCGGATAGAGTTGTCCGACTGTTGCCCTAGTGTGACAGGGCCTTACGAGAACAAAACAGCGCGTCGACGGGGCAATCGAGGGCACACAAGCACCTCGTGTTGTCTGCCGCCTCGCCTCGTCGTTGCACCGTTTGCATTGTATAAAAACTATGCACCAACCATTCCGAATGACCGTTGCTTTACTGCTCAGTGTGGCTATAAATATTTATAGACTTTTGTGGATGGTTTATACGCAGGAGCAATTACAGTGCTGTCCGAGGTGTGTTGGTGCAGTGTGTGCGCATGTGATGAAGCCGTGTATCTAAGACATCTATGGCGTGTTTCTCGGTCAATAAATCGATATATGAGACTGTTAACTCACAGCCGAGTCTCCACTACCGTACGAGCATGAACATAGCTTTAAGTATCATAACAGCGGATTGACGAAATATTGTCGCATGCCAACCATTGAAGAAAGGGATTGCTGTTTGCACTATCATGAAGGTAGTGTCATGTTTTAATGCCACGTTAAAAATTCATATTCAAAGGGCGGTGAAGTTTAACAACATTGATGTATTTTTTCATGACCCTTTTCTCTCCTAAGGGTAGATACTAGTACTGCATCAAAGAGCACAGGATCAAATTTAAAACCAACATCGGCGAGGTAGATCTGCAGGCACTGACTAGATATATTCTGTTAATTAAGACGGATGTTCCAAAGCAGTGTGTTAGTTAGGGCTACTCTGACTCCGTGCTTGAGTCATCTCCGTCGTCGCAATTCAGACGACGGCTCCTCAGCTCAAGATTGGAGCGAAGAAACACCAAAGTCTGCACTCTGTGTCCTTTGATTCGGTTCCTACTGTTGTATTGTCATTGTTTACATCCCTGTCTAGCCGCTGTTATCAAGCCGATAGCAGTTTTCCTGTTGACGTCACCAGTCGTGGCGTTCTCTATATATCTGTGTGCGGAAACGCTGACGCGCTGAGTCGGTTGCCACTTTCACAGCAAGGACCACCAGTGGAGGAGGACCTCCCGGAATTCGTGCTGACGTTGCACCGCGTAGACGAAGTATTCATGTCCGCGCAGCGGCTAGAAGACTTGATGAAAACAGACGATGCGTTATTGCAGGTCATCAAGTACGTGCAGAACGGCTGGCCTGCTAGTCTTCTGAAGAACCAGACAGAGGTACAGCCTTATTTTTCCCGGAAGCTCGAGCTGTCTACTTGCCGTGGGTTACTTTACTGGGGCCGGCGCCTCGTGATTCCCGCAAGGGCCCGCCCGGACATCCTGAAGCTGCTGCACGAATCCCACCTAGGGGTATCAGCCATGAAGAGAAATGCGCGGTCGTTGTTTTGGTGGCCGGGACTGGACGGGGAGGTGGAACAACAGAGCGGAAATTGCTAACGAGTGCGTACAAGCCGCCCCAATGCCGCCGGCGTGCTCACCGGTGAATTGGCCAGAAACAAAAGAAAGATGGTCGAGAGTGCACATCGATTATGCAGGACCAGTTGAGGGAAGGATGTTGCTAATAGTCGTCGATTCCCTGGTGGAAAAAATGTCTGTGAGGCCCACTGGGATTTCCTGTGAGGCACCTGGAGAGGCCTTTTAGGGCTAATCCTGAAATGTCTGATGGGCCCTTTGGGCTCTCTCGTAGGTCTGTGGGGCCCATCAAGGTATCTTTCTGAGAGTGTAGCGATTCCTTCAGGATCGTCCCAAAAGGTCTGTGTGGCCTTTCGGGAACTGTTCTAAGGCATTCAGAAGCCTACCTCAGACATTATCAGAGGACCTCGTAGAATTCATCCGGAGACGGTAGTGCTGTGGCAACGTGGTCTGTTCAATCGGCAGACCGCTTCGGTGACGCGAAGTGCTGCGGCTAAACCTCTTGTCTCGCTGCTATATCGGTTCATTCTGGTAGTCACGTTGCAAGCGTACAATATTGCGCGATCGAGGCTCATTGAGTGCAACAGGCGTGCCGCACTATATCGCCGCCCGCTGAGGAACGGACAGGAAGTCTATCGAGCTAGCTTTATCAGCCAGTCTCCGCCTCCGCACCACCCAGCCGCCACGCCCAGCAAAGCGAAGCCGCCGGTCCCGAAATGCGTGACATATGCGACGGACAGCATGACGGACTTATGACATACTGCCTATTTTACTTGACATCTCCCAGCACCGTCTGCGTGTTATGCAGCGTTACCAGCGTCTACGAATTCGCGCCCACCTGTGCTTGGTTGCTGCTTCAGAAACGGGGCGCTGAAAACTGCGATGGCTGAGAATGGCCGGCAGCGCTAGCCGGCATAAGATCGCGGCTGCCAAACGTCTTCGGGCAGCCGAAGCAGGTCCCGGCCGCAGCTCCGCACTCGCCTCCCGCCCCCGCGCTGCCACATCCCTCGCTCTCTTCGGAGAGGGGGTTTGTACCATGCAGACCAGGGCGTCCGGAATGTGAGTGCCCCGAACAGCAAAGTAGTCTGCTATGCCAGCGCCCGACTGGGAGGGGGCGCCCCCGAACGCAGAGTCGCTGTGACATCCCCCACATCCCCGCGTCCGGATTGGTCAGTGTGCCGGGCCCGGTGGCAACGGCGTAACGGTCGTAGGTCGGCGGGAAGATGTCTGCAACCACCGTTGCGCTGTTGCAGAGCCTGGCGCCGGTGAGACTTCGTGTGAAGGCGTCGAAAGAACGAAGCCCAGTATCTCGCGGCGCCTCTTCCTCGGCTGGTTCTTCGGAAGTGCAGGGCGGCGCGGGGCTGTTTTCGATGTCTGTGGTGGTACACGGATGGCCCACCACACCGGGTAGGTCACTGCGTCCAGGTCGCAGCCGCGCTGAAGCGTCCGACAGGCGTCGTTGGCCTGGAGATGCCGCCAAGGTTCCGGCTTCTCATTCCCTCGAATGCCGCCCCGGTGGGCCGGCGGCCACTGAGCATTTCTCCATCCTTGGTGCTTTTCGCAACATGATCGCCGCGTTCGCCGGCTAACCTCAGGTGAGCGGTGGTGCACTGCTCCAGGTTGGCGAGCTGGGCTCACAGTGCCGCCTTCTGAGTCTGCTCAGGGATACCAGGCGGTCAGGCGCACTCTGCTTCAGCCGGCCAGTGCCCGGCGAGCGCCGCCAGCTCGGCCGTCGCCGAGCGTGCAGAAGGGGAGAGGCGCCTCGCTGCTCGTGCTCCGGTTTGTCGACGCCGTGCTGCGGCTGTTACTGTGCGTGCGTCGTGGTCGGCTGGACCTCGTCAGTCGTCTGCATCGCGCCCATCCCTTGAAGCGCTCTTTGTGTTTTGGGCCCGCGAGGTCGGTTTTGACGACCGTCCGATGTAGCATCGCGCCGATCGCGCCCATCCCTTTGAAGCGTCTTCGTCGTTTCGGGGCCCTCGAGCGTCGACGTTGAGTTCCATCCGAGCGGTGCATCTGTTCGATTTGTTGGATTGAACTTCCATGCGATGCAGGAATTTACCCAGCGCGGCATTGTGAGTGCCTCTGAAAATATATTTTGCGACAAGGCAACTCTGTTGTCCTTGTCTGGTCTGATGACTTGTCTGTGAAGCTGCTTGCGCGAAGTCTGAGTGGGCGCCCCACATGCATTTTTGATCCGCCGCGAGCTTTCCGAAAGCTCGCATTTCCTAAGGTAATGTTGGCCACAGGGTTAGGCTCGAAGGGCTAAAGTCTGGAGGTTTCAAATTGAAGTTCTGAGTGCCCGAAGTGCTGAACGAAGTTTTAGAGTCTGAAGTCTTAAAGTTTGAGTTTTAAAGTCTGGAAGTCTTGAAGTCTGAGGTCTTGAAGTTTTGAAGTCGACATCTGAGGTCCCGTAACGCATCGGGGCTGAGAGGTCTCTTTCAACAGTCTTCACTCCAAATGGATTGAAGCTTGCATCATGCGATCAACGACGGCAGAGGCGACGGTGAATAAACTCCGAGAACTGTTCAGCAGGTTCGGTCTGCCCAGAACAATCGTTTCTGATAATGGACCTCAGTTCGTTAGTCAGCATTTTGAAGACTTTGTGAAAAGAAACAATGTGTGTCACCTCCGCTGTGCGCCCTATCATCCTCAGTCTAACGGGTTGGCTGAACGTGCAGTCAGGACGATCAAGTTTGGCCTCGCTAAGTTAGCTGGGGAGATTGGGAAAAAGGCTGGCGCAGCTTCTGATCAATTATCGTCGGACGCCTTTAGCGTGTGGCAACTCCCTAGGGGAATTACTTCTGGGGTACCGCATTCGTTCGCGCCTGGACATGAGTGTGCCATTCCGGCCTGCGTTGTTGTCCGACGATGTGCAGGTTCAAGGAGACTCCTGGGACCTCGGAGCACCGGTGTGGGTCCGCAACTTCGGCCAAGCTAGGTGAAAAATGGTCGCCGGGGACCGTCCAGAACAAGCTCGGGTCAAGGATGCTGGTCATCGAGACTCCAGAGGGAACAGTCCGTCGACACATGGACCAGGTCCGCGGCAGACAAGGTCCGACTGAAAGTCGGGGTGGGCCTAAAGACGATTCGGGGAACGTCGGGCCGCCAGTGACACTAGGACAGCCGGACAGCCAGGAGCCACCGAGCGAACAAGACGTGCCAGCCCCCGACGGTCAAGACCAACCAGCCTTACGACGTTCAACGCGGACACGGAAACCGATCGATCGTTTGCAATATTAAGAGAAAAAGAAATGTTGCATTGTCATTGTTTACATCCTGTCTAGCCGCTGTTATCAAGCCGATAGCAGTTTTCCTGTTGACGTCACCAGTCGTGGCGTTCTCTATATATCTGTGTGCGAAACAATAAAGCGGGCGTTTTCCCATACTGGCCACCACCGGAGCATGTCATAATTGCGTCTCGGCTGGGCCGAACGGCGGATGGCAGCTAAGACGTAACACCTACTTGGTGTGGACACCGCTGAACTTCGACTAGTTTCGTTCGCACGCAGACGCGGCGGAAGAGGGTGGAACTTGAAGAAGGCGACAACCGATTGGTGCTCCAGGAGTTCAGAGGCACACAGCTCTTGCCACCACATGGACGGTATCGAGACACATCCTCTCTCCAGTCTCTGTGATGTAGTCCGTTGCGTAGCATACCTCTTCTACACTTAGGCACCGTCCTTTGAACTTCGGGTCGAGCAAATTTGTGGCCGCATGTGTTGGACGGCAAATAAAGTTGCGTCGTTCACGCAGAATGTCTGCACCTCTTTTTTTTTTGTCCATTAGTCAAGGCAGAGTTTGGAAGGGCCTCCTC
Source organism: Ixodes ricinus (assembly GCA_037355805.1). Lineage (NCBI taxonomy): Eukaryota > Metazoa > Arthropoda > Arachnida > Ixodida > Ixodidae > Ixodes > Ixodes ricinus. Next base: position 44,566 of record JAZHYW010026268.1, on the reverse strand, counting down.
AAATTGTATTGTTACTTTAAACAGGATCTCAAGGACGTCTGAGAGAACAGCGGCGGTGTGACTCCAACCTCGCAAATAGCACTGTCAACTAACTGCAACACGTGAAGAGTGCTTTGCACATCTCGCCAAAAATATTCACCTAATATCGTTGTTCTTATTTCTCTCCCGCTTGATGCTCCGCAGCGATCACAGTTTTCTGTAAAGCGTCTTTGTCCTTCAGTAGGTCTTCCAGTGACATCAAAATGCCCGCCCAGCGAGATTCAACTGGTAGTTTTAATGCGAGTTCTGGTTTCAGCATAGCAATCTTCTTGCCTCTTAGCAAACTAAGTGCAACCACGTGAGAGCTTCTGACATAATCGATTACAACCTTCGACCTCTTCCAAACTTCTTGCAATGTCACCAGTTTGAGCACATCCGAGAGCAACAAGTTTAGTCCATGAGCATAGCATCCAAGAGTAGTGATGCTAGGATAGTGCAGGCTGACGATTTTCTACGCCGCCTTCATGTTGCTTGCATTGTCGGGAACAAGAGCGAAACATCTTGTCGGTTTCAATTTTGTGCACAAACTTCGATATTTCTCCCGCGATGTAGACTGCTATGAGTCCTGCGAACCTCCGTCTCCACGGCGTCTTGAAAATAGGCTTTGGTGTAGCCACCACAAAGTTCAAGATGCTCTCGCCCCGGACATTGGACCAGCTGTCTGTGAGTACAGCGACGAAGAGAGCGGCGTTGACTTTCTCCTCCGCCTGCGTCATCACTCGGGCATACTCGGCCTCCAAGAGTCGTCCACCTAAAGAATGCCTGGAGGGCGGCACAAATGCAGACCTGAGGAGCTTGAGCGCTTCTCGCCAGTATATAATTTCCGTAACTGATATAGGCGTTCCAGTGGCATATATTGTACGAGCCAGCGCCCCATCAAGCTTGCTTTGACACTTTTGTGTCATTTTGTGAACGAACGCTTCTAAAGAGGTTCGCTTCTTGACTTACTTGTCGGCATCATTTTCAGAGCTTAGGCTTTCATTTTCCACAAGTCCACGCTCTGATCGAAAACTTTCATAGATGGGCCCGTGGACCGACAAGCCCCAGACTCTGATCTTGTCGGGTCGTCCGATGCTGCAGACCAAATGTCTGGAGGGCACTTCGGACACCTTGCGATGGTCTGCCGCTAGCAGGTGTGCGTTGGAAGTTCGTATTTGGCAGAGCAGAATCTGCACACCCCTGGCCCCTTACCACTGTTTAGCACCCCAAAGTTCCCCACAATGTTAAAGCGCGGCCTCATCTTGGCGCGAACCGCACAGTTTTGACGGATTCACGGCGAAAGTTCATACCCAAAACGGAGTGCGCGAGGTTTAGGAAACGACGCTGGGGAAGCTAAGGCGATATGGCTGCCCTGGCTGGCCTCTCCACGGCGCACAGTACACAGTTTTGGCAGATCCACAGTCCACGGCAAGTGTCCACACACGAGTACGATGCTCACGGCTTTCACTAAGAAGCTGGGAAAGCTAAAGTGTTATGGCTTCTCCTGCTGCCCGTCGAGAGCGCGAACGGCACTACGGCGGGAACGAAGAACTGCCTAGGTGCTATCGGCTGTTGCCAGAAAGTAGTTAAGCCTCAGCTGAATTGACAAAAGTTGTAAACGTTAAATAAAGGTGATATAATATAATAGTCCACCGTAAAATTGGCGAAAATGCCTTGCGGTTGCTGGACCTCTGTCAATATATTTGGAATCGTTACTGAATTGTAGCTCTTGATAGGATGTTTTGAATGTTTCGAAATTTCCATGAAAAAACATGTTTGTTTCCTTGTTTTTTCCGGCCTTCAACTTTTTCGTAAATTTTACATCTCTAGTGGTGGGTAGATGCGAGAGCGACTGATAGCGACTCTGGTGGGCTGCAGAGCAGTCCCAGAGTGTATGTTGGTTACAGATATATCGACATCAGTAGGAGCAGATGGGTCGACCTGGAGCATTGTTAATGTAATCGATATAGTGCGGGGTAAGTAGAGTGTGTGTTTGTGCTTTACGCATAAGGAATGCTTCGTCTCTTCAGTATACATGAGGTTGAGGGAAGAAAAGTGGAGGCTTTTCGTCTATCCTAAAAAAATTTCTTTTCTAACTTTATGTATATTTCTCCTTGTAAACTTCGGTTCATGTTCTTGCACTGCCGGCAACGCCAGAGGGGTCCTGGATATGCTTCGCGGGTGAGCGCTGAGCTCGGGTATTACCTCTCCGTCCTTAATGTCCTGGGACCCATCGTATCCTAATTCTTTTTGCAGCAGGGATTTGTGCATGAGTGGTTGCAGAATGCTATAGACGCATATGGGTAGTTCATTGTCTGGAAAAGCTGGGCAGGCATGTTGGCGATCCGTTTTCACTATGACTTCTTCCTCCTCGTGCTTGATGAACTCGGTTGTGGCCGTGGCTATGGCTAGCAGTCTCAACGTGCAGGATGTTAGGAACTCCCTGGCACTCCCGTGTCATGATCTTTTTTCTGGCTCCAAATTCCTAGGGCACATTGCTCTGGTATAAAACCGGCGTCCCTATAATAAATTGATACGATTGAGTGCTCGGCCTCTTTCGCCAGCGTTTTACTTATAGATTATTTTGTTTTTATCTCTTATGTTATGCATATTGTTGGGAATCGGAGGAACTTTGATTCTGGGTAGTTGCCTCCAATGGAATGGGAGTAAGGTTTGTTATATTGTAGCCAAGGTGTTCAAGAATATTTCTGCCTTGGGGTGAAGTTTTCAGTGTTTGCAGTTGTCCCACATTGTATAAGTCTAATCTATCATTGAGTGAGTTAAAAAGTCCCGTGGCTTCCACTCTCTAGTTAGCTGCGTATCGGGGTACGCCTAGCGCCAATTTGGTGACCTGTCGGAGCGCTGCTTTGAGTTTGGATTGCTGCGTTTTAGTTGGGGCAAATGTACGGAAAGTGGTACGTTACCTTGGAGTAAATTAGTGCTTTGATAGCGCAATATATAGATCACAGTCACCTGCATCCATCCATCCATGCAGCCACCACCGGCAGCTCCGTTGCCGCTGCTGCGACGGGACCGCCATACAGGGAAGAAACGCGTCTCAGACAGTAGGCAGTTTTAGGAAACACTTTTTGCTGTTCCGATATGATACGGTGGACCCTCCAGTACGCACAGCGCATGTGCGGGTCTTATGCGATGGAAAATGCATAGTTCATACCGGAGGGCCCATCGTATTGTCATCGGATGTGCAAAAACGGTTTCCTAAACTCTGTAGTGTCTGTAGACTACCTCTTGTACGATGTATTAGTAGCGTGGCCGCGGTCTTAAGCCCCGGCCACACTGTTCATACATCGCACGAACGCTCCAGACATGATGACAGAAATATCTGCGGAAGCGGTTCAAGCTATTGGAATTGCATGTTTGTTTAAAACATACCTACGCTTCGATCATGTCTGCAGACCGGGGTTTTTAAACATGTGTGACAGGACCGGGATACAAGCAAGCGACGTGCCTCGGACAGTGTCAGACAGTGTTTTTTCTTTGTAAGGCGAACTATCAGTGCGACCGCGAGTTTGAATGTACCTGACATTTTTGAAGCCTTACCAGCAATTCTTCAGCCGCGTGAATGTAGTCTGGCAACTTGCGCATTTCAACGTAGACTGGGCTGGACTGAAATATACCGATAGAAATATCATTTGGGGCCGCAGGAAAGAACGTGTGCACAGATTTCATATTTTGTCATTAGAAAAAGAATAAAAAAACGCGAAGCGCTATACCTTATTTCTCAGAAGCATCTGTGCGCAGTTCCCCATCTAAATATAAAACAAATTGACATTTGAACGATGTATTTTATTGAAAACAAATCAATAGACCGCGGGTGGAACCAGCTGAAAAAGGAAGGAAGGAAAAACAGTAAACACAACTGGCCGCTGGACTACCAACTATTTTCATCAATGGTCCTTCTCTTCTACTAGTTCTTATGCATATCCCTGTGCTTCTTTTTTTCTTCTTTTCCTTATCTTGAATCATGTTGCCCCTTTCCTTCTCCCCATACTGAGCGGAAAGGGTGTCCCATCCTTCTATTTATAACTGCGCAGAAAGGACGCCTTGTTCCGCTGGTTCCACCCGTGATGTCTAATAACCAACTAGCTCAGCTCATTCCCGTAGTAAGTCAAAAGTTGACTGAAAAAGAAGTACCACATGTCTGAAACTTGTAATAAATCCAAAGAGAAAAAAAATCCTAGAGCTTCTGTGAAGTGCTCGAAGATGAGGAACGACCAAACCGCGATTCTTCGCTTGGCCAAGAAATTTAGAAACAATCCAATAAAATATATGTGTGTTTTAGCATATCAGAACCCCTCTGCTCGCAGCTTTGGTACCATAGTCAAAAATATAATTACCCAATTCATAATTCAAATATTTTTAATTTAAGTTTTTTTTTTCGATGTGAAAGTTGATGTCGTGCAATTCATGACTTCGCAAAAATAAAATAAACTTGTCTTATTCTTGCTGATAAACTCGGGGGTTTCAGAACATGCCCTGCGTGCATTACGCTTCCGTTTGATTCGTTAGGCATGATGACTGAACATTTTGGATGGTTACGGATGCGTCGCACGCACAACACACTGATGTACTCCCCGGGATTATTACAATTACAAAGACAAGTTTAAAATTATTCAAGACCCGTTAGGTCGTGATTTTTTGTCGACTCAACGAATTTCCCACGTTTCACAAGTTAAATGGGTTGTGCGGCTAAATTCAGCTGATTGACGTCGTGGGTTTCATCATATGGCTGACAGTCGCCTACAACCGCAGGCTCTCTTCGGTTGTACTTAGTCTTGCTGCTTGTACTTTCACAGTCCTGCCCTTCCAGGCAAAGCCATCAGGCTGTGGATCGCGCAATAAGGGGTTTGATTTCCTCTTCTCTGCTTGGCAAATCTCGCTAATTATGATTAAGCGTGAAATACTATGTCTAAATATGATTTTATATTCTTCGAATGCTTATTCGTGGCCCACAATGGGCTATGTATGTTTTCTGTTGTATTGGCCTTGCATGTAACGGCTATTTGTTGCACTCGAACATAGCCCTTTTTTCATCAAATCCGTCCCACAAACAATTTTTCTGTTAACAAGATAGGGTGTTGACCCAGCATGCCATATTAGTTTGGTCTAAATTGTCGCAGCGCCTTTCAGATATCAAAACCATTTAATAGAGTGGTTGTACTTTCGAGATTTATTTTTGTAATGCTTCCTGGTTTTTGAATAAAAAACCAGCTTTAGGGAAGGAAATATTTCTGAAGTGGTTTAGTTTGTGTTGACCCGCAACCACCCGCTGGGCTTCTTCTTGCTTCGTAACCACAAACCTTATTATATTTGCTTCTATTATCAGTACGGGGGACGTTTTTCAAGCGTTCGGGTCAGGCGTACGCTTCCGGAAATTGATGGAAACGCATTCCCGTGTCCAGGTTTCTTCAACATGAGACCCCATCAACCTCTGTATTTTGTACTCCGCAAGAGTATATCCTTGTTATGCGTATTACAATGGGTGTCCTTGTAATGCAAGACCACTATTTTAAATTCAGTTGTTTAGTAATAGGGATAAGAAGTACGCAAACGTAATGGGAACATGAGTTGAGAAAACTTTTCGCTTGTAAAATATATTTATAAATGTTACTGGGCTAAAATCAAATAATTTGTATTTTTATTACTTACGTCATGGGTTGTGGTTGCCAGACCTCGGCATTTTAAGTATTCCCTGCGGTAAAACCATAGTTGCTGAAACGAGACAAACAGAAAGTATTGCTTTGGAACGTAAGCAGTTATGTCAGAACGTAAAATATAAGCACCTTCCCTTTGGTTATAGGGGCTAGAAAAAGAAATGTGGCGGGCTGGAGCGAAAGGCTGCACAGTATTGTGATGAAAACAATAGATATCGCTAAGCGAAAAAGGTGGGTTGTCCCGGCCGGCCCTGCGTTTCAACAGAAAGAGGAAAAATGTGCTTTCCACATACATTTAGGAAATACGCGCTACCCGCAGCGCGTGTTTGACAGATCCCATAGCTTCTTTATCTTTTGACCATGGCTTCGTCAATTGAAAGTCAACTTTCTGGCTTGTTCTTTTACTCCCTAAACGTGTATTGACTGTCTTTCCTTTTGTCTTACTCGTGAATTTCGCACATTTCACATGTTAAATGAGCCGTGCGCCTGAATTCCGCTACTTGAATGGAGGCTGCGGTTCCGAAAAAATTGTGAGCACGGCACAAACCCTAGGCTTCATTGTGTTTACTCCTGCAGAAACGGCGTCGAGAATACAGAATCGGGAAATACACCAGTAGCTTTGTGAGTTTTTCCCGATGCTGCATCCCATTACCCGAGTACCCGATTCCGCTGGAAAACAAAGCTTGTTTCAGCAGGAGTCTGGTATAGGCGGAGAGTTTTTCACGGATGGTCCACGTCTTCCTTGATCTGAACGCTCACCATATGCTGTTAATCCACCGGTATCATTGCACACGTTATTGTCCACATTTTTGACGGCAGCTTTCTTGGCCAAATACGTCGGCGCATCCGGAAATCCCGTAGGGATGGTGTCGCCATCCAGTGTTAACGCGACGATTTCACCACCAATGACATGCCGATACGTACTAACGACGAACGTTAGCTCGAAGTGGCGACCAAAAACCACACATTCACTTGTCAGCGCTTTGTTGGCTTTCTTGGTGTTCCTTGCCCACTGTGATTGCAAAAGCCTGATTCGGCGGTTTAAGAAGCGAAGCTTTCTGAGCGCGCGACTTATATCCAATTTTGCAGCCAGTCACAAAGTACGTTCTTCCATTCGACAGCATAGTGTATATTGCCACGCACGTTGGCGAGCAAGCGCGTGCGCGGCCGAGTGGTTACCGCGCTTGACTGTCGCGCGGAAGGTGTAGGTTCGATTCCAGTCAGCGGACTGCCTTTTTAATTACACCTTTCAACTTGGCCTTCTCTTAAGTTCGAGAACATTCTCGTCTGATCGAGTTCCGAATGTTCTACGCACCAAAAGTTCTACGCCGAATGATCCAGAAGCCCACGAGTGTACATAAGGGACTCCTCCGCAAGGCGAGCCAGAGTCAGTCTCGCTCCAGCGTTCGATCCTGCTGTTTCGCCGCCATCAACGCCTGCTATGCTATCCTTTTTTCTAATCTGTTTTTGGGCACAAGTTCACCACATTAAACGTTTATTTCATTCCTGTTTATTTATTGTTCTTTCGGTCGTCACCCGTGACAATATCTAAACAATGACGCGCGAAAAAGCGCACAGCACGCATGCCGAAAGGCCAAACTTTTCCCCCAAAAAACAGCAGCAACCCGAAGCAAGCGCCGGTGTTCGTAAAACCCGACGCTTCCTGCCTAGACAGCCGACTCGCCTGCTGGCTGCAGCACCCATAGTGGTCCCCAAATATTTCATTGTGCCTCGTGCCCTATTTTTATGGCGCCTATAAGGCGCCCGTCACGTTTTTCCTCCTAGTCACCATACCTTGGTTGTTTACAATACTTGTGAATAGCGCTCTTAGTGTAGCCTTCAACAATCCTCCAAGCAATTCTTCGAAACATGCAAAAAAATTTTTATTTTTTTTAAAGCGAGTTTTATTGAAATATTAATGGTCATGGATGTTTCAAAAATTTTCAAATATTCAATAATTGTTTTGTGCCAATGCAACTGTGCTACAGTGTGTGTTCGGTGTGTAGAAAATGATACGAGATATTTTCAATCCGTTGGAAAATATTTTTTGTGCGAAATTTGTTCTTTTTTGCACGATGAAGGCTTCTTAAACTCTAATGCCCAAGAGTTCTTAGATACCAGCTGCAAATATTAGTTTTCTTTTATTTTATTGAACATAACTACTGTTTCTTCAAGGATCATGGTTTGCCCTATAGTTAATATCTTGCATTCCTGAAATAAAGACGTTGCTTGCTCGTATCTTGCTTGTCTCAAACAAATTGAACTGTTGTTTTGGCAGGATGAATAACTATTATTTATTTCTTTGTGTATTAATTTCCCCAACAATTGTACAATAGTGAAGACGAGAATAAATAAGTGAATAACATAGTAGTAGCTTTAACCAGTTTCTCAGTAATTTGCTGAGATTATTAAGGGAGCCTATTGCTCCGAATAAGAAGAATCTCATTTCATCAATTCGAACGAAAAGTTTCTTCAACTAACATGCCCTGAAACTTGAACGTCCTTACGCTCTAAATTTTAATCCTTCAAAAGTAATATTTATGTCGTGTTGGACAGGTTTATTTTATTTCCTAAAAAACATGCAATTTGCTCTATCAGTGATGAGTTTATATTAAATACATTTCCACCAAAAAAGACAAATTTTCACCCAATTGCAAGACACTCGTTCGATATACATGCGTATAAGTCTTTACTTGGAGAAAAGGTGTCCCTGTGGTCAAAATATAAAATAATGTCACGTGATTCAGGTATAGTCACAATATTATTCATGTATGGCACAAACAAAGGCCCAATAATAGAACCCTTTAGAAAAACATTTTATTAGAGCAAGGTCATATATAAATCCAGGTAATATTGCATATGGAAAGAGCGATGTCATGTAGCTGCGCACTATTTCTAGCGCCTATCCTCTGATTCCATATGATTATAAGGTTGTTTAGCTGGTGTTCAGTTATATCTTGATTGCTTGAAAAATATTGATTACATTTTCAGTTTATTATTCTCCTCGCTACTTTACAAAAATTGAAATATCGACATTGGTCTACAGTTGCTTAGATTTTCAAATTTATGATTTTTGTGTATAACGCAGTCTGTTCGATTTTTATTTTATAGGGGTAAATGTCAGAACGTTTAATTTACAACTAGATTGAGCTGAGCTAGTTGGTTGTAATATGTTTCGGTTGGAACCAGCTGAATAAAGGAAGGAGGGAGACAGGAGAGACGAAAGGCGAACCGGCCGCTTGACTACCAACTGCTTCCTTACATCTTCCTCGTCTATTAATTTATATCTATTACGACTTTGGCCTCTGCTTTTTCTTTCCCATTGTCCTTATTTTTTGCCTCTGGTTTTTATCAAATACACACAAAGGGCGACGTGTAGAAAAAGTGTTTTTTGCTTGCAAGGTGACTGAAGGGAGGCTCACGCATTTCTCACCTTCTTCGTCTATACCAAGGGTCCCTAACGCCTTCCTTGTAACATAGCTTTTATGGTGTCCCATTATGTGAACATGATCGAGCTCTGCGTTACACAGGCATGTCCGAAAATGGGCAGCTAGATGTTTTGGTCCTGCGAGGTTCGTAAGGTTTGCTGCATGTTCGCGTGCTCGGTCGTTAATACATCGACCGGTCTGTTCTGTGTAACAGCGCCCTCACGTTAGTGGCATGTCATAGATGACTCCCTTTTCACATGGAGCGTATTGTGCGGGTGCCTGGTGTCACACTTTTCATTGGTGTTGACTGGCGCTTGATTAATCTGGCGGCACATTGAATAAGCCTTATTAGAAGCCGAGCAGAGGACTTGCACGTTTTGCCGGTTCGCTATAGTTTTGTAATTTATTTGCGACCCTGTGAATTAATGGGATTACTACAAAGGGTGGTCTGGGTTTCTTTGTTCGTTCACTCGAAACATTATTCCTCTTGATGGTGTGGCATAGTTTTCTAAAATGCAGGCCATCATGGGTTTCGGATATCCCACGTTGTGAAGTGGAGGAATTTGGGAGTCAAACCTTTGTTGGGCTTGACGTGGGCATGATTTCTTTAGGCTTGCTGTGAGATCTGTGATGGCCACAGCTTTCTTCACGTTCTTTGGATATTCGAATTCATAAGGAGAAATGCCTTCCCCGATCGTGCCTGATATTAGCAACATACATGCGCTGTTTTGAAAGTGAAAGCTAAATCCAGAAACCGAATGGAATTGTCCAAAGGAGTCGGAAGATGAGACGCATGCAATTTTGTTTGAAATGTGTCATGGCGGTGTTGAGGCATTAATCTTCTTTTTCGATAACTTCTGTTGTGCATAAATAAAAAAAATCATCCACATATCTAAAGATATCCGCTACGCTTGTATCTTCTAGGACCTCCTAGATGGCTCGTTCACACATTGCAAGAAAAATATCATATAAAAGTGGAGCCACTTGTGAGCCAATACACACATCATTCTTTTGCACGTACTGGTGTTCTTGATTGGCTATTACCTTTCCTTGACAGGTTGAATTGCAGGATTTGCAAAAAATTACATAAGCTCATTCCTGCATTATTTTGGAAAGTGAAATGACCTCTTTCTTCGATGGTTGATTGAATGACTTGTAGGAGGCTTGTGTGTGGTGTAGAATAAAACATGTCTTGTACATCTATAGAGAACCCGGAGGAGATGAGGTGTCCCTGTTCTTGAAGAACGGATATCACATGTTCTGAGCGTTGTATCCGGAAAGGGTCATCAATTTGTACGTTGGAAAATTTTGGGTCAAACACTTGGACACGCAGGCCTGCCAAGTGGTTCGTTCCGAGACAATGGCCCAAAAAGCAACTCATTGTTTATAAGTCTTGGCTGAAAAAAAAGCACTGATAGTAAGTCTTGTTTTGCCGCTTTGATCTTGGTCATGCGTTATTGAGCACAAGAGCGCAAAAGACACGGACAAGCAGAAGAACAGGACAGGACAGGACAAAGCGCTACTATCAACTGAGGTTTTTCGGTGTGAAAAAGGAGAACAAACTTGGATATTTTTTTTAGCAATAGCAAAGGAAGAGGAAGGTTTGTCTCAAAGCAGAGAAACTAAAGAATGGAAAATACAATTTGGTTTTATGAAAAGCGTTTGTTTCATAGCGTAGCAAACCTTAGCGGGGTCTCTCTAAATTTTAGAAAATTTGTTTTGATAAAATATTTGTTTTGCTTTCTCAGTGTCAAGTGCAAGTTTATATCCGATTTTTTTACGCAAATGCAAAGGGTGATCCCCTCGGAGTTGATGCCGGCAGATAAAGTGTGAAAGGCGAATCGTTCGAAGTGTAGGTCTGGACACCTTGAAACATTTGCTGTTTATTTCCTGATTCAGACAAGCTTGATGAATCGCCACGGCATTCCTACCAACATATTTAGACCAAGATTAGTTCCACAGCTCCGCACGAAAGGTGGCCGCAGTGGAGCTCGCGTGAACTAGTTGCGCCTCCAGTCGAGTCTCTCTTCACATTCGGCAACCTGCGGCCGCAGGCGCCGTACGTTGGTCTGTCCTCTACAGGCCTCGTTTTCGTGTGTTTGAGGATGTAAGTGCGGAGTTCCTTTAAAGTGAAAAAAGTCTTTTAGGAGAGCGTTCGTGCTTCTGATGATGTAAGTTCGGGCTTGCCGTCCTGCTTCACAGCAAAATTTTTTTTTTTATCGTTCGGTTATTTTAGGTTTGAGCACGACCGCCCCGCGATTATTTCTTTCAGCCAAATATATAGGCTGTGTAGTGCTGCATAGTCTAGGTTTTCATGTGGACGAAAGGAGGCTGATAAAAGTAGGGATCACGTACCCGTGTTCTTTCAGACTGATCGGGGCGCGCCCACGAGAAAGAACGCTAATGGTTTGGTCGGTCAATTTCCCGCTCATCTATATCAATGTACTTCTCGTATCTCACGTGAATATTTGTAAATACTTTAGATAATATTAAAAGTGTTAACCCATCTTCCTACAGCAGTTGTCACCCTTCACACCCGAGAGAAATGCTGGAAAATGAAACTGTATCGCAGCACCTGACGGTGTCATGTCATTCCGTGACAGAAAAAGGTAAAGGACGCTGCTGAATTCAAGAGTACCTTTGAAACGCCGCTGAACAAGATGCTTCTAGGGATGAGTCTTTCGGTTGATGAAAAAGATAATCTGACTGACCATGGCTACCGAAAACCAGGAGTGGAAGACACGTTCTTAGAGAGCAATTTTTAGGCGCCCTTTCCCGGATTGAGCAGCGTCGCCATCACCGTCGGCGTACCCCCGCGTTGCATTATAACGCGTTTCCCATAATGACGGGACACGTGACGTTACAAGGGCAAAATGTTCCCGCTAAATTCGGCGGAAAAGTTATCCGCTAAACTTGGCGGGAACATTTTTCCGCTAAATTTAGAGGGAGACATTTTTTCCTAAATTTAGCGGAAAAATGTTTCGCAAAATTTGGCAGGGACATTTTTCCTGATGACGTCACTTGTTACGTGACCTGAATGTTTGGAACATCATACGTGGCGTTCCGTGTGGCGTCACGAGGGTCAAATTTTTCCGCTAAATTCAGTGGAGATATTTTCTTGCTAAATTTAGCGGGAAAATTATCCCGCTAAATATAGCACAATATATTCAGCGGGGAATTTTACCCACGTGAAGTCACACGTGACGTCACACGTGACGTCACGTGAAGGAATGTGAGGTCACGTAAAACTTAGCGGAAGATTTTTCCGCTAAATTTAGCGGGGTAATTGACGTAACGTGACTTCAACACCAGTTCACTTTCCCCGCTAAATTTAGCGGGATATTTAGGGAAACTTTCCCGCTAATTAGGGGCGGAGCAGGAGACGAGGAGGGCAGGGTGCGGAGGGAGATCAGGGACATACCCTCCCCTCCGTACCCCCTCCTCCTCCTCGAGAGCTGCGCTCTAATTCGGCATTACTTTTCGGATGGTGAAATGGATAATCTGGCTGACCATGACTACCGAAAACCAGGAGTGCAAAGACACTTTTTTTCTTTCTTGCAGGTTACGCACACAAACAAATGGCAAAAACAATGTCTTGCAAATAATGCATAGCCGCACTAAGAGCTGACCCTACTCTGTCCAACGCAAATGATGATCAATTCATTTAGAATTCCTTGACTGAACTGAGGTCGTTTAAACTGGGCTGCTTTCGTAAACTATTATTCAGGCTATAACCCGTACACATCGTTATGATTGTTCAGCAGACGCTTTAGAGCTTTCCTGTGTTTGTAAACTTGATCTGGGAGATTATAAAGAGGCTAGAAAACGCCCTTTGGTCTCTATAAGGCTGTGACATAAGCTACCAAGGGGTGACTGGCAAAGTTATCAACCATTGAGTTGTGGTGCGCGTGCATTACTTATTAAGGGACATAAATCGAAAGGCTGCGCAGTCAGCAAGGGCGGTTGGCCCGGAAAAACGCAACACTGCCTGAGCTAGTTGCAATATGAAGAATGTTGAACTGTATACGCATAGTGCATAACGAAGGATTTAAATTATTCTGAAGAATGACTGGTATGAGCTTGGTTCTCAGCACGAGTCTCGTTGGATGTATGCTTTGAATTGGATTTCCTCTTCCAGAACTCGATCGACAGGTAACAATTAAAGGAAAGGAGGGGGGTCGAGTAACGATTTCCGGACTTCGGTAAAAAATTTGTGGAGGCTGCCCTCTGATGATTTTGAAGTAAAGAACAGAAAACCGATTTCGCCTGCGTGTAATAGTTGTTTGTAAGAGAAAAAAAAAGAGGGTAAATATTGGTATTTCTGACACCCCTCAACTCACTCCCAGTCTTCAGGGTCACAACTGGTCGCACTCCTAGTGACGTAATACAGGGTGTCCTGTAGGTTCCCGTGCGCTCTCTCGGGGACGCTTCTCTCCCTCTCTCTGCTGGCATTAGCGGGCGTTATGCTGCAGCTTAGAGCCGAGCGAGGTCACGTAAGCTTCTCGCCGTAGTTTCTTTGGCTTCCACTCGCGGCTGCAGGTGGGGAAAAAGCTCCACTTTTGCTTTGCGATTATACAGCGGAATCGCAACATTTTTTATCAAAAAATATGTTTTTTCTGTCCTCCGGAACACAATAGACAACGTAAAAATGACGGGATGCAAATTCTTTCAATCTTAAAATCGGTGCACCCCCCCCTCTTTTTAAAAGAGAGCTGTTTTGTTTAATTACTGCCCAAGTGCTTTATAATTCTGCTTACCCGACACAAGGTAATATATCGAAGCTTAGTGGAACGAGCGCTACAGCAGCAGAGCAGCACATTTTAGTGCCCTGTGTTCAGCACCAATACACGATGGAAAAATTGGAGCACCTACTTCAGCTAAACAGAGTACTCGCTTACTCATACATGATGGCTTTGTTATAAAAATCCTATCTACCTAAATTGCTGTGGCCAGTGAAAAAAGAACCAACTGCAATGAAAGGTGCGATATAGCATGTCTATGACAGTAGCAGAAGAAGCTTGAAGAATGGAGACATACAGGACTGCGGCGCCGCTAATTCAAGCGAAGCCAACTGTGGCCACGCCAGCGATATGGCGTGTATGGAAAGCTGCGAAACTTACCTCGGTCTAAGAACGTTGCGCCTGACAGCTCACTACGCCGAACGCTGGGCGAAATAGGCTTCAGCATTTCACGCGCTGATGATTATTACATCTCACGTCACAGCAAGATGGCGGACTAGTAAGATTGCATGTTAATAACGGGTTCAGTTTTATTGTATTTCTGCAAAGTTTTTTTTCTTTATTTTCTTTTCTAGTCTGAGTTTCTTGTGCTCTTGCAAAAAATACTTTAATTCAAAAAACGTCTAAATTACGCCTTATTTTAACTTTTTTAGACAGGTTCCTTCATCTAGCTGTGGTACCTAGAACGCGCCTCCGTGTTTTTACCACGTCCTAAGGAACGGTCCCTCGATTTGCAACTGATGCCGTCCTAGATGTCTCATGTTGCTGCCCGCAGCGATCGCGGCGCTGTCACAGCAGCGGTGGAGGATGTGGCAGACGTCCGTTCTACTGCAGGTCGCTCTCCAGCTTGACAGACCACGGGCTCTTCGGCAGCAAGGAGTTGGGACTCCGCGTGGCCTTCAGGACCATTTTTGATGTGCGGGCGGCATAGGACGGTAAACAAATAAGGCGAAGACACATTTCAGGCACATTCTTCTCCTCTCCTCGAAAATGCTGAGAAAACCAGTCCCCGAGTAGAATCATTCTAGTCAGAACTTGGCGTTCTAAGTCCCCGCGTGCTCTTGTCTCCTCCTTTCTCTCGATTAAATAATAAAAAGCCTAAAAGAAAACGAAAGATCAAGCTAGGTATTTTTTCTTTAACCGTTTGTCAAGTGTTTCTTTTTCTTTCTTTTTTTACATCTGGAACTGCCGCCTAATTGTACAGTGGTGAGAAAAATAGCAATGCTACGGAGTGTCACAAATAGATGGGATACTTACTTTTCCTAATTCATCCGTCGGCACGACACGGGCCATTTGGCGAACCTCCGTTTTGCACGCACGCATCGCCGCACCAAAGACGGTCTTAGCTCCTGAACAGATCCCTTCCGGACACTAAAAAGGCAACACACTCTTTGACTTAATAATAATAAATCTCAGAGAAAAAAAGTGTTCAGGAAAGACCCCGACTAGGTAGGTGCTGGGGTTAAGAAAATAAAACGACAAAACAATAACTCGTGTCGATTTCATGATTGTTTATTGCAACCTCGACGCAGGCTTGTTAAAATTGTGTTGCTTTTCACATGCCTGCCCGCTTAATCAATGAGTCGTGTGTTTCATGGTGCTCCCAGAGAGCTTGTAGGCCTTAAAAGCGCGGCCACATTGTAATACATCATACGAAGGACAGTCTGCAGGCACTGCTTGGAGGCGGGTTTCTTGTATCACGGTGGTTTCCCATCAGTCGTACAAAAACATTCTGTAGACAGGTTTAAAGCATAGATATGTACGAAGCAAGAATGCTTCGAATGTACACCCGCCGGATATATGAAGGTGAACACCTTACCTGGTTTCTTGCCTGTTCTACGGCTCCCTAAAGTTATATTAACTCTCAACGTCTCAAATGGTACGTGGCTTGGGGTCTAAACTTTGCGTTCTAGCCATCTTCTGGAACAGAGCTTGTTCCAAAACTTGCAGGAGCGTCAAAAACAAGAAGAGGGCTGTTCACCTTCATATCGCTCACGGGTGTACTGGAGGCATATACGCAGATAACTCTCTCATGATGCCTGCCGGGAAACTGTGTCCTTTGTACAATAACTGAGAAGTGCGACTGCAGCCTTGCGAGGGTGGGCTTATATGAGGTACACTTCTCTTGAACATTTTAAGACCAGTAAGTCCATGTCAAGCTTTTTAGCGCATCGTACATAAGCTCCACGCCTGTCAATTAAGGGCAAGATTTTAAACGGACAGTGTAAAAGAGGGTGGACAATATGATTTGTTTTCGAGCTACATGGAATGAAATTGTACTTAGTGAAAGGGAAAAGTCAATAACTCCGTCAAGAACGTTATAAAAAAAGATTATATTACGAACGAGCCTTCTGTCTGAAAGAGGCAAAAACAAAGGGTGCATAAAGGATTTCCATAACCTGTAAAAGACCTCTCGGTCTCATATGGCGATCATATACGACTCTTACAAAGCGTAGTTGCACAGACGCGTTTGACTAACGCACATGGAATTTCATTGAGTAGAAGAGAGTTTCAAACTCGATACTGCACTGAGCGAAATAGATGCAGTGCTAACCATACTTATCCGGAACAGGCGATCTGCGTCTTATTTCAAGAAATTGCTATCCTGGTGGCAGCGAAAAATCCTAACGAAGCGCTCAGTGGAACGGTCCGAGCAGGGGAGGACGCTCGCTCAGGGCCCAAACCGCTGCTGGACCGGGAACAATGCAGCAACGTTTTCTTATTCGGTAGAAACATCAAATCCTTCGAACTGAATCATTCAATCACCTATTTTTTTTAAGCCACCTATTCATTTTCGCGTGTAAAGGTGGCAATACCTATATATTGGCTGGCCGGAAAACAGCCGCGGTGCCAAGGGCGTAGCGAGCGGCTTGGCCAGTTTGGGCTTATCCATTCAGCGTTACGGAATGCAACAAATCTTCGCCTGCTGCCATGAGGTAAGACACCGTTCCCGTGAGATGAAAATTTCCAGTAATAAAGACTCACGATTTTCTTGCGAGGGTGATTTCAATCAAATAATATTACATCAAAATGTAAGCACTTTTTAATAAAATAAACCTTATTTACTTCTATTAAAATGAGCTGTTGGGCTAGTTAGTTTTGCATAATTACGATGTAGCGCAAAGATAACACAGGAAGGAGACAGAGATAGGAAAGAACGCTACTCACAACTAGGTATTTACTGTATGAATCGTGAAAGAGGTAAACGAAGTGACAAGTGCGATGAAAATCTACACTCATGGTCGTGAAAGAGGCGAACGAAGTGACAAATACGATGAAACTCAGAAAAAAGAAAGAAGACACTTCGATCTACACTGATGATCGACTTAAATTACCCCTCTAAGAAAGAAGAAAAAAGAAAAAAAACTTAAAAAAAGTAAAAAAGAGAGAAGAAAAATGATTGAAAAATATTTTCAGTTACCCGCTAGATTTGAGAAAAATTGTCTAGATATTGCTGCTCTTTGTGAGACAGTGCGACAGAGTTCGCACTTATGCACTTGGTCCCGTGAGTCGTAATAGTTTTAGCCTTATATATCTCTCTACGCAAGTCCATTGATGCGACATGCAAAGATGATCTGCAGGATTCTTCGCTCTGAACTGTGGCGACAGGTCCGGTTCTATCGGTCCTGTCTCGGTGTCCTTGCCGGCTGTGACAACCCCCAACTTGGTCATAGCCCACAATATAGGTCATTCTTGGCCGCAGCAAGCCAGATGACGGAGTTCCTTTGGGGGACCTACGTTCCTCATCTGAAAAGTCTCCGTTAACCCAGGACACCGTGGAAAGGCGAGTCTGTCTCTCTACTAGGGGATGTAGCACTCCCGGAAGGCATACGTTCAGTCCTCGAGCACGGTCCGAAATTTTGCACACAACCAAAACAGCGAGGTGCAAACATGGTGGCAAACATTCAGACATTGCTGCCAAAACCCAAGAAGATGACAGGTCTAGGTGCATTGAGGACTGTATGGACGTACTACTGAAAACAGGATCACCAAGCACTAGGAGCTTTAGTGTTTCCCACATTGTTATTTTTTTTCGTCAAAATGATTTATATCTACTAATTTCCGACAAGGAAAGAGGATTTGTCGCGTCATCCGAAGATGTGTACCTTGACAAAGCACAAAAGGCTATTGATAAGAATTTCAACTGCTTGAAGGGATATAAGGGCAAAACGGTGAAGGCAAAGGCACTCCAGTTATGCCATAAAATGGACTTAGAACAGTTGAGGAAGCAGACCACAGCTGCCAAAAATGGCCGATTGCAAGTGTTTTTCACTGCTAAAACACACAATGAGGGTGTCCCTTTTCGCGTAATAGTTACTGAAAAGGGTTCGTGGCAGGGATCTATGTCTCGTTTTTTGTTACGCAGCCTGAGCACCCTTAAATTGAATGACCCTTTCTTAATTACCAATTCCGAGGCAGTAATTCAATATCTAACACAAGATGCGATAAAAGTAAAGTTCAGACTTTCTCTAGACGGGGAGAACCTATTCTACTCTGTACCACTTAAGGGCATGTTTGAGGCGATAGGCGCTTGCATCGAGGTTAATGGCAGCGTGGCCTTTCAAAACCAATGTGGGTTACCAGTAGAGTCCTTCCTGGAACTCCTGAAATTTTACCTTACATCCACCGTTGTCGTGTTCAACAACCATTCCTATATACAAAAGCGAGGCATTTGCACAGGATCCTGTGTTGCCTCAGTACTGTGTGACATTTTTCTTTCCCAGTGTGACCGTGACATATCCCAGAACCTTCCCAACAACCTGGTGGCACGTGTCTTTAGATATGTGGATGATTACCTCGTACTCCTGCATGAAAGACCTGCCCAACTTCAGTCAGTGACAGTCAACACCATCCAGTCTAATTTCTGTAAACATGCCAAGGGATTGAAATTTACATATGAACTACCAACCGACAGTAAGCTTCAATTCCTGGACCTCCAACTTCTTTTTGGAGAGAACCACACGCGTTGGACTTACTCACCACGGTCTAAGAAACGACTTCTTCAGACAGGAGCTCCTTATCATTCATTATATAGTTATACTTCGTTTCAGCTTCCGTCCGAGCGCAGCCAAAGCTACGTGTGGCCGGAGCCACTCACACGCCGGCAATAGGTCACGCGATCTCGCCTGCACTTTTGTATCACTCCGCTGCGTCGCTGGTCGTCCGCGCCGCCCGCGCTCGCCGAGCATTTCCTCTGCTACGGGTGTATCAACAGTATCGTTTGCTACAGGTTTAAAAAGTGACCTTTTACGTCCTAAAATTTAGTCCCAGGGATGTCAGTATGTAGGCTGGCCTCTGGCGTCTGTGTCTGAGCTTTCCACCTATTCGGCATAGTTTCGAGATGTAAGTACACATTGCAAGGTGCCCGATGACCCGGCCGTGATTAAGATGTAATTAGTGCAAAGGGGCAATGTTTTCTTGTATTGCCTGAATATGCCAGGGCGCGAGGCGCAGTCCTTTCCACCAGCTTTTCGGCGTTCAATGTGATCGGCAGGTAAAGGAGTGTCCTGATTTCGCCGCGTATCAGTCAATTGTAGTGGCCGGGCGCTTTTCGTGTTTACAACACATTCGCGGTACGATGCGGCCGTAATCTCCTGCCGCATTTGAAAGTAGACATTCTTCACGACTTCTCGCGCCTGACGCTTAAACGTGCATTTGCGAAAGGACGTTTTCAAACGACTCGGTGAGGAAACCAGCGAAGCACATTATTTGCCCATTTCGGGAAAAAATCACACAGAAAAACGAGTGCAGCAGCCGTGTTGCCCGCGGATGTACGTGTTTTCACCAAACCACATGCACTTACATATATTAATAAAAACAAACTTCAGATATTTAATTCCTTTAGTTGCAAATCATTCTCAGCACTACACATCTGGAATAGTGTGACAATGTTTACTCACAAAACAGTTATTTTGGAAAAAATACTTTTGCGGACTACTTTGTGGTGCGTAGGAATGCTCTCCTCGAAGTTGCGAACTGTCCCTCGCCGTTTGGCTGCGCTCGGACGGAAGCTGAAACAAAGTATAGGATGCTTGTTTTGTACTTTTTCTATATTGAAACGAATGTTGTGCTGTATGTTGTATGCGTAGTGTTTGTACTTTTCGCTTCAATCTTCTGAAGTCTTTTTTTCCGTGAGAACGCCGACGCGAAAACACACGCCGAGAGAAGGAACGTGCTTCGCATTGTTCGCAAGCGCCGATGTCGTTCATTATGCGGAAAAGGTAACCGGGAAAAAATGGCGCCATTCATTGTTGTGGACATGCTAGAGACACGTGCCGCGCGCACTTCTGGGAAGAACATAGCGTCTGGAAATCTAGCTCAGTGCTGCGCTACACGCGCTGTGCCGCCATGATCTTCCCAAGGGCTGCACGTTGCACGTGCCTTGTGCATCGACGCACCTTGTGCTACTTTTGAAATATGAAGTGGCTTTAAACCGACAGGACACTGCGCGACCTCACAGAAGCGTTGCTTGAAAAATACGCTCTACCAAAACCGTCTATTGTCAGAACCCAAGATATAACAAAAAGTGCCTCCAATTAAAAGGCATAACGTCGATCAGTTTTTCTCAGCGTGCTAGCAACAAAAGCTGCCTTATCATACCACTTCGGAAGCGGCATCCGGGTTCACATGCGGCGGATCGCGAATGCATCCGCCGCTGGCGGTTCCCGTGAAGCTATGCCAGTGGATCGCATGAAAACACGCATAAACAGAAGAAGATCTTTTGCCTGCGGAGGGTTGAGTGATCTTTGAGCGCGCGAATTCATATAGAACTGCGAGCGGCTTATTGCGCAAGCCAGACTCTAATGTCTTGGAAGATACACCAGCGGTTATTCAGGCTGTATTTTTTTCCTACTCCGCGGATACGACAGTCTAGGTTATCGTCCTCAAAATCTAGGCGCATATCCTGATCGTTGCTCGATTCGGACGAGCCTGGTGAGTCTATTTCGATATCGGGCACGAACGCAAAACAGTGACCTGCAGCCAGGCGGGCGAGGCTCAAACAGCACACGTGCGAATGTTTATGCAATATGTGATGTCACGTCAAAATGGCGGATGAGTCAAGTGGCAAGTTGGCTTCGGTATCGACTTCACCGGATTTCAACGGTTACAAATTATGTTAACAGATTTTAATATTTTAACCGCCGCAATGGGCTAAATTTTTTGCACCCTTTCCGAAAATATGTTTCCGATAAAAACGCTCAAATTGACGGCGGAGCTACCCTTTAAGCATGCGATTCTAATAGGTCGTGGTGCAGATTCGCTTCGGAAAGTGGGAATGCAGATAATCTTCCCCTCCGACAACAAAGTGTGACCGTACCATTACCCCGGCTCCCAAGGCGATGCAACGCTCGAGGTGCCCCATGCGAGATTTTTTCTGCTCTGGCCGGCGCTCTGTTGCGAAACTAGAATGTGCTAATATCATCTGGTCTCCTCATCACACATACTGTTCTTGACACGCTTGAATCAGTTCAAAATTAAGCATCACGTTACATCACTCATGACTTGTTATATACATCGAGTGTCACAGATCTTAAAATAACCTGGACTTGAATATACTAGTCCCGGGGTGGTGAGTAAAATCATGATGGCATTGATCGCCGTTAGAGTCATGATCTTAATCGTGATTTAAATTAAAGTACTTTTGACATGATGGCTTAGGTCGAACCATTTCCGGATAAATGGTTCCGAAAATATTTTTTTCCATTTACCTCTAACTTATTTTTATGCATCTACTCTTTTGAAATGAAATAAATATTCCCATCAGACTGCACACGAGTAAAAAGCAGTTCCCTTCTGAACAATCGGGAATTTGAGCTTTCTTCTACATTTCATTTCCTTCGCCAGTTGCGTAAAGCAAATCAGAACGCGAAAAAAAGGAACAAAAATATGAAACGTAATGTGCCATTGCAGGCAAGTTACAACGCGATAGAGAAAGCAAATAAAACTTTTTAACTAACTAAAAAAAAGAACTGATTTTGTCCTAATTTGGCATGTTTACGTCTAGAGAATGTAGTAATTAAACTACTTTGAATTTACAGTAATTCTTTGTTAAGCAATAGTGTCGGTGATCGGAAGCACTGACCAATTAATCTTCCATGTTTTTAAATGCATCTTGTAATAAATAGTCACTATATTTTAGCTACAGTGATTTAAATGTAATTAATCTGATTTCTTTCAAATTAATATTATTTAAATCGAATAAACCAGATTTATTTGATTTGAATATAAGAATCATGATTTTTTTACCCTGATTAACCCATACAACTGATATTTTCTGTCTTTTCTCCTTTCATGTCATCTACTATTCATCATCTGAGTGTCGCAGCCTCCATCTTCATGATCCATCTTACGTTTCCAATCGCCTTGATAATTCTCCTAAAGTTGAGCCTCCTTTATCCAGAACTAGCACATCTCGAAACTCCCGCTTTACCTTGCCATCGTCGACTGAAATCAATTGCCTACGGCAAATCGTCCGTGAAACAGATAAAAAAATAATAATTCTTTGACATGAGTTTGAACTTACTGTGAAGTGTGTACACTGTTGTCATTAACTGATTTTTGCTGTTTTTATGTTGTGCACTTTATGTTGCAGCTACCCCCTCGTTTCAAGCTCTCATTTTAAAGTATCTTTGAGGTAATAAAACTGGATCTAACTGAGTACTTCGTGCCCCACCCATAACAGATAATTGTAACCCGAGTAAAAAAAACTGACAAGAAATCCCCCAGAACAATTAGGCTAATTTTTAAAACACAAGCTTGCTTCTAACTCTTCTCACCACGCATTTTAGTGTGCAAGACATGCAAAGCGTTTTTTTTTTATATACACGTATAAACTCACACACAGCTTCGGCCGTCTACGAAGAGGTATCCCCGTCAAGATCTAATTCCTGTCTTTCCCAATGGATGGATCCCCGTGTTGGAATCGTCTGAGCTCGGAAAGGAGGATGTCAAACGAATAGACCTTCTCGGTGAGTGATGCTCGATTTTTAGAGTTTCTGACGCTAGTCAACGCCACCTATAATAATCAAGGCCTGCCAACATCTTCTTCTTCCACCATGGAACGTCATCACAGTCTGATGGCGACAACTCCGCGATTGGATCCGAGCCCGATGCCGAGCGTCCTTCGACGCGTTGATTGGACACGAGGTCCTGCCGAGCGCTGACGTAGCACCTCGCGTCCAATCAGTGTCTTCGCTCGATCTCACCGTGATGACGTCACAATTCTAGGGCACAGGCACTGGTTATTCTAAGTGGTGTTGCGCTAGTTCAGGTCAAAACTGTCTTTGCAACTGCACTCGTAGAACTACAGCCGCGTGAGATTTAATATATTCATTGGTGGTCCGTCTTGAGGACGATGGGTTTTTCATTTATTTATTTGATCACGAACGTTTTGGTGGTTTAATCCGCATTTTTCATTTCTTCATGAGCCTAATTAAAAATCATCAGTATGACCGCCTTCCAGTGGTCTTAGGTATCTGCGCTTACATGAACTGCGTAAAAGCGGAAGATACCAGAAACCTTTAATGAAACAGCTTTGAATAAAATATTTCATGATATTGTTTTATTCTCAGTTCTTTCTTTTTATTCAGCTAAAAGAACCCACGCGATCGCTCATTTTGGCAACTTCGGCACTACAGACGCAGAACGATTAAACTACCCATTATTTACCCCATGGTGCCCATGTGCATGTTTTGGTCGTAAAAAGGAATGTTTATAAATACCCGAACAACTGAGCGCAATTAAACAGTTCAGACAAATATTTTGGTGTGGCACATATATCATAAATCGTACTCATATTTCGTTGGAAAACGTTTCCTTACCAAAATCCTCGCCCCCCCCCAACCCCCGGGCCATAAAAAAATAAATAAAACATGTTTTGTGAACACAAAAGGGTATAACATTACACAGAATAAACACTTACCTAAGCAAAGGTAAGAACTGCGCAGATTGAATATGGAACCGCCTGCTGTGCAGCAATAGTTGTGAGTAGGGCCCGAGTAAACTGAGTGGAAACATTTCGCAGCCGGCGACAAATATTGACACGACATTCCATTGGGTGGCCATCCGTGGGAATCATTCGAAGTTTGTGAAGAGCACCCGCCTTGATGTGTGTAAGGATATGCAGTTCATTCATCAGAACCGCGCCTAACCGTTATTCAATACCTGCCTGAATAAGAAAATCTGATGCGCACCACGAACGGAAAAGACTGAGCCTCAGTGTTGCGGCATAGACACCTCTATTCCACTGCAACAGTATTCCAGGGAATAAAGTTTCCAACAATGCCATTCCTTTCCGCTCCTTGGGATAGAGGCACTGGGCCAATTTTCACTCCTGGAACGGCTGAATTCCACCATTCCATTTCTTTAATTCCTATATGTGAAAAAATGGCAGTGGACAGCCACATGTATTACTGGAAAAAGGAGCATAAAGCTGCTGGCATTTTCGAACACGGAAACGACTTCAAAATTTTTACAAAATTTTCCTGAAAGCACTTGTTCTACTTAGCCGAAGGGTGGTCGCACAAGGCGTTTTGTGGCACTTGCTCGAACGACTGAGTTGAAAAGGAGAAAGACAACAAAGGCCTGTCGGAAGACGATTAAAAGAAAAGGTCCACAAAAAAACCACGGGCAACTTGCTGTTTCTAGAGGACACAGACCAAAACGAAACCTTTTAAAGGCCGACCAACAAGCAACTCTCCCTTAATTCCTCCGTTCCATTTGAGAAAGAGGGAGACCCTCCTCCTCTCTACCGGGAGTAGTTCAGATATCTGCTCCTGTGTGGAGAGGAGAGGAAAAGTGGGTGAGTGCGAAGGGAGAGAAGGAAACTGGGAACCGGTTTTTTTCCCCGGTAGAAGACGATTCTGTAGGTCGGATTAGCAGCGCCCAGGGCTCTGGGCGACTGGCGTTCCGGCGACTGGCGCCGCTGTGTCGCGCTCTTGGCGGCTTCGTCTCTTGGCAATCTGACCTCCCGGCATTGTAAGATATATTCCGGTTTACCTTACGATGTACCGCGATGGATGCTGCCAGCTACAGAGGTCAATCCATAGTTTGTAGCTTTCCTTGTGACTTCGCGTTCCCCGCGTCGCTCTGCCCAACCGGAATGACACGTGACATCTTCCGAGCTATGGATTTGCTCCGGTGGCTCGCGGCGTCGTTTGCTGTCCATCGTAAAGTGAAACGAAGTACACAAGTGTACGCCTCCACGCCGACTCCCCGACGCCAATTCGTGGTGTACGTAAACGTGAAATTTACTTATTTGTTTCCGCTATTATTGAGCAGTCACCATGTCGTCGCTGCCGCTTTTTAATCAAAACCGAGCCGCTGACGCCGCCGTCGCAAATATTTAATTGACTTCGCGCCGCCCTTCGCAAAATGGTGAGGTTCACATGTTGTTACGCCGAACCGTTTCCATTGAACCGGAAACCGTCAAATGAGAGTTCGGTTCCATACCAATACTAAATGTGTAATCTCCGTTAAAAAACAATTTCCGGTTCAGTTAAAAGAAAGAAGAAAGCTTGGAGGACGCTTAAGATTCGCTTTTAACAGTGAAAGCGATAGCGTTATCAGGCCCTGTTCGCATCGTCTTCTCATTCCATTCTCACGCTCCGGAGTCACAAAACGACCTAGTTCTCATGACACACCACTACTTTATTTCTCCACCTATATGATTATCTTCTCAATATTCATTATGATACGTGATCTTCACAATCTGCAACACTCCTTCACTGTTCTGTACACACTACAATGTTTCTTGTTCACGTGTATTATGGACTTTCACGCGCATTGAGAATCTCACTCACTCACTACACACATGCACACAAACCACAGTTTGGCACTTTCACTCGTTGTAGTCGAGATCATCGCGAATTCCTTGATATCTCTCTTGTTCCGTGACATACGTGCACTCTAAGAGCTTCAGCGCGCTTATTACTCGCAAAACACTCAAAGAGCCGATCTTCTGAGATCTACGAAATCAGCTCGGCGAATGATGAGCTGAGCTGATTTCGTAGGTAGCTGAGATCGGCTCTTCGAGTGTTTTGCGGGTAAGTAGACGCTCATGCATTTCTTAGAGTCTGAACGACAGTTGTCCCCCCTCTTCTAGAGCACTTTCATCAAACTCAAACACTGCGAAAGTGACGTGACGTCACACGTGTGACGTCATGTAACGTCAAACGTCACGTGCGACGTCACGTCACATGACCTCGCACGTGATGTCACCCTGGACGTCACACCTGGCTCTGACGTCATGACCCTATCGACCAATCAGGGTTTTCGAGCCCCACCGAAGCCGACGCCGGATTTTATGTGACACCAGCTCTTTGACGCTATCGCGTTAATAACGGCTTTGCGCTGGTGTTTGGTTCTAGTTCGGTTCGACACCCTGGTTTAAAGCTACATGCTAATCTCGCATGATTACAACAGGCGCTACGTCGGGTTTCGCGGGGCCAGGGACGACACGTTGTCCATCTACAACTATTCAGTTTTTGTTGCTTCGGTGAGGGCACACAATTTTTACCCTTGAAAGAGGATAAGCCAGTGAGACAACCAAGCCGTCTGTCACCTCCAATGCAATGATGATGTTTCAAGAGCCACTTACCATGTGCTAGCATATTGCGTAATCAGCCCGTAGGCACTAGATAAAAATCGACACGTCTCGCATAACCACGCCCATTCCATTACCACTCCATTCCGGGCAAAAGGCATCTAATTCCATTCCCATTCCCCTCCCCCAGCGCTGCCACCATTATATTCCCATTGCATTCCGGGGTCGCCAATGTGCAGTAAGATTCCGGAATCATTCAAACTCTGGAGTGGTGCACCCAGCAACACTGCTGGACCTTGCACACAAGAAAGTGAAACAAAGTCAGCGATGCTAATTTACGCTACTTTAAAAGACGGTTTCCCCCCCCCCCAAAAAAAAAACAACTTCACCCTTAAAGAAATAGTCCTTTTGGGCACATGGGCTCGCCTCGACATACAACAAAACATGCAGATGAGCCTTCATGTTTTCTTTTGTAATACATCACTTTGCATTACTTTAATAAATAGCCTAATCGTTTGCTCCCTATTGTTTTTTTTTTAAATTTCTTACGCTCTAAGTGATGCGATGTTAAATATTGCGTTTCCATCCCAGGCTTGGAGTTGGTGGCATTCCGGACCAAAGACGGCGTTGCCTGCGTAGCCGACGCCTACTGCCCGCACCTGGGCGCCCACCTTGGCGCCGTGGGCCGCGTGGTGGGAGACTGCATCGAGTGCCCTTTCCACGGCTGGAGGTTCAGCGGCACGACAGGGGCCTGCACACACGCACCTTTCGCGCCTAAAGGTGAGTTTACGAGTTCTTGCAGTGCAGGCTGAGCAGGACAAATACACCATGCAGGTCAATGGTAAAATGCCACAAACCTACTGCGTGCACAGTTTCAAAAGACAAAGGCAAATATGGGAGTCTTATAACTTGCCGAACAAATGAAGGACATGTGGTATGCGGAACTGGGGATTAAAGGCCCATTGACACACTTGCGTTGGAAGCGACTACTACACTTACGAACGAATGCATCCGGTTGGAACGACGAGTTGCCACAGCAACGAAGCGCCAAATGGCCGTTTCGTTCGTGTTCGTTTGCAACGCAAGGAGATGAGCTGGCTGAACATTTTCGCTACGTTCGGGATCGAAGAAAGAGACCGCACCGACAGTCCAATCACAGGTCGAGGAGAGCTCGGCCGCGCGTTGCATGCCGGACGCGCCGGTCGCGGTTCCTTCTATCTGCTAACATGGCGTCGGTGGTCATCTTCGACGTGGTCGGCGTGGTGGGAGCTCTTCGTTCCGCGTAAAAGCGCTATCCTAGACTGTGCATTTTCCAAACTTATACGTAGTTCAACTACTCTACTGAATTTACTGTAGTTTAGCTGCTTTTATAAGTAGTTTAGTAATTTTGAATTACATTTGTTTTCCGTAATTAGCAGTTAATTACATTTTCTTAGTAACTTCTACTCAAATTACAAATTCTTTTGAATTTTAGTGGTACGTTTGTTGGTCAACAAACATTCCTGCACAAAAATAAATAAGATGTTGGAATATCACCTGATATTTGCAAAGAGGGGGAAGCATGTGGCGTAGGCAGGAAAAGGGGGGGGGGCAAATGGATTGGAGGGTCCGAAATGCTCTAAAATTTTTACGAGCCCCCCACTTTAACAATTTTTCTTCGAGGCGCGGGGAGCGGACAGGCACGTCACAAGTGAGTCTCAGTAAATGCGGGATTAGCGCCGAAGACTGTCATTTATTTGTGGCGCGAGGCTCAAGGAGACCTAACGTATTTAAAGAAAGGGTTTGTCCCCGCTACTCCCCAACATAGGAACTCTCACCCTCTACACGACGTGTACGTACTGTAGCCTCACTCAAAGGAGTCAACAAAATGCAGCACCCGCTCTGAAGCTCATCTGGTGCTCCCGTAGTTAGTGCTGTATTGAAGGATCGCGTGCTAAAATGCAACGCAAAGGGCACCTCTTTGCGTTGCCTTTCCTCCCAAAACTCAGCAATTGCAGGTGTTACAAGAATTGAAGATCGTTCGAGAAACTTAAAAATTCCCCCAACGTTAAAAAAGCTTAATTGGGAAGTATTTTAAGAACATGGTACTTAAAGTGCTGGTTCAAGTAGGATTAGAAAACTTGCACTTTACATGACGTACATTCTCGGAGTATGTACTTGTACTCTAGTAAAGCATTCTTTTCTAGTAATTTCTGAAGAAAGTCAAAATCCCGACTTCAAGGTACGTTTCCCAAATTTGGAAACAAGAAATGGCGTATCGTCATGTGAAAACGCACTATCGACTTTCGAGACGTCATCAGATTATTTCTCTGAGTGAAGTAATGGCGGCTATAAGACCGATACAGATATGTCCCTTAAAAGTGTCTTATGTTAAATATTTCGTCAGCAAGAATAAAACAACTACTCTGTAGCAACTTGACTTTATCCAATATTTGCCACTATTTCCGAAAAAACAACCGGATGCTCCTCCGATTATCCCTAGAGCAATGCATACCAGGTAAGATAAAGGTAATAAAGTTAAAAATAGGGTATGAAAGGGCATCATAAAAGATTCTGCTAAAAAGTACTTGTACTTTACTTTAAAAGTATGTTGTATTTATAGTACTTTACTTCACGTGCATTGCACCCAGTGTACTTGCTATACTTGAAGTACATAACCTCTCACTGACTTTGTACTTTAATTCAAGCACTTTTTAGATGTACTTTACGGAAAACTGTAAACAAGCAAACACTGTCTGAAAAATCAAGCTCGGGCAGTGCTAAAGCTTAAAGTAAAAGTGATACATCCACAGTAATCCATTTACCGGAAATCAAAAAGTACACAACAATTAATCACACGAAAGCAGAACCAGCTACTAAAGCATTTATGTGAAAACACAAGCCGATTTATAATTGTCTAGCAGAACTTCGCTAACGTATCAAAACATTTATATACTTTCTTGTTGCTATAAAAAATATAAAAGTAACTTCAAAAGTAATTCGCTACTTTTTTACGGTAGTTAGTAATTTACTCAATTACTTTCCATTTGAGTAATTTCTACTCTACTCAAATTACTTTTGAGGCCAAAACTCAGTAACTTAACTAAATTACATTTTTTGAGTAACTTGTACATGTCTGGAATTTTCTTCGTGTGTCGCTAGGATAACCCAACGCGTACTAGAAGGGAAGATCCATCTAATCGTGCGGCGATGTCTTGGCGGCACTCTCATGACAGCAGAAACGCCCGTGCTATCGTGTTTGTTTACTTCCTCTATACAATTGTGCTTTCTTAGCATTTGTGTCCTCGAACATCGCCCGGATTTCTTATTTTGGGCATTTCATGCGTGTGCTCAAGTTCAAGATATTACCGGTGCGCACCGTATGAAGGATGCGAATTTTCACGGGTTTTCATCACCTGAGAAAAGTGATTAGTGTTAGCATTCCTTGAACGATCTCAAGGTCTATGTGATCACGAAATCATATTTCTACGTTGCTATATCACTGCTAAGATTACATCGTTTTTTGTAATCATAAAAAAGGTCTGCGGCGAGATTTGTACTATTGGCAAAGTCGTGTATTAAGTTCGTCATAGTCCTGGACTGCATCTTTTATTTTCTTTCTTTATCCACTCAACGCTGCAAACCTAGTCTAAAAAAAAAAAAAGGTTGGGGCTATAAACAATTTTTTATCTTCTGTTACGCAATTGAGTGGCAGCGCGTCCCCTTCTTCTTAGAGGCACCGCTGAAACAGCTGACGGAGTCGTAGAAGCAGTCGCCGTGGTGACCACCCACTGCGCTTGTTGCAGTGGTTGCACGTGTGTGTACGCGCGACGCAGGGCGGTCGTTCCGGTCGCTTTGGTCACAATTCAGACGCAGTCGTAGATAACGCGCTCGTTGCAGATATCTATACCAGCCTTAAGTTTGACCAACTGGATTTATTTTGACGCCCAAATAAAATCTTGGTTACGCGGAGCCTTCTTCACAATAAACCTCAGTCAGATTGAGGGCAGCTCGGCTGGGATTTGATCCCGCCGACTGCGGATATTTATGCAGGCTCTTTGCCTCAGAGCCTCCGAGGTGTAAAATTTGAAGATTCCTCGTTCAGCGTAATGATAATCAAGTAAGAATAATTCCCCGAAGTTGAAATAATGTAAAACGATGTTAAAGCGCTTTCAAAAATCAAATCGTCTTCGTCTAAGGCTGCGGTCTCACGCTGTTGGTGCGTTGCATATCAGGGCTTCAGTTTTAGCTTGCGGCAAGTTTGCCACCTACCTACTCTTTAGAGCTTATTTCTTTGATTTACTTGCTTTAGGGGCCCTTTCGGGTTTTACATAGGTGCTAATTCACGGAAGTGAACGGACGACAATGAGAGGAGAATATAGTAAAAGGAAAAAGCCGGAAAGAGCTGCTCGGCCGAAACACGCAAAAGAATTTAATCGCTCCACATCAGCGGTGACAACACACAAAATAAGATAATTCTAACAACTCAGTTCATTCGGCATCACATACACGTGAACGTTGCGCTCTTACTTATAGTGTCTTTCTTTTTCTATTTTAATCCTTTCTTCTTTTCAGGGCATTTATTTAACGTTGTGATGAATTCTATCGGTGTTTCGCGCCCCTAAAAATCCCGCCCGGTGATCTCATGTTGCCAAATTACACATTTTTAACTAAAGTTTTACTCTTGTCAATTTTTCGTGCAACATCATATTGATTCAGGTGAGTTCGGTAGCTAAGAGAAACTTAAACTTCTCTCCGCGCTATCCAGTAGCAAAATAATGACGCCTATACTTCGTTTCCACGCAACGCCTCGTTCACACTCCAGGATCACTTCTTTGCCGCTGGCCGAATTCACTCGGCGGAAAAAGGCC
This sequence comes from Ixodes ricinus, assembly GCA_037355805.1. Lineage (NCBI taxonomy): Eukaryota > Metazoa > Arthropoda > Arachnida > Ixodida > Ixodidae > Ixodes > Ixodes ricinus. Next base: position 13,312 of record JAZHYW010026268.1, on the reverse strand, counting down.
CCGAAGCTCACATTTTTAGCTGCCCGCTGCGTTGGCGGGGCCCGGATTCTCGCGGATACTAGAAAAGAGCAGACCCTGGTGCGTGCGTTGTTCGAAAAACTGCTTTGGAAGACTTGCACTTACTGTCAACACTTCACTGCTGTGCGATATAAAATAACTAACAGCCCACAGTGCTGAGAATATGCCCAACATTCTCTCGACTATACGATAATGTAAAATTGAAACGAGCCAAAAGTAACAACGTGTGTATGTACCACTCACGCCAATTTTATTCAGCAGATCTTCCTTGTGGTCACCGTCTTTATAGTTTATATGCCTCTTGTCGAAGAAGATTAAATGTTTCACTAGTCTCGATGCATATTTCGGCCGACTCAAAGATACCAGTGAGACATCGCCATTTGCACAACTTGGGAACACTGCCAACTCCGGCGTCTACTGCGACATTTCGGGCGCCTCTGGCCAGGATGTGACATCCGCAAACGCCATTTTTTCCTCGCGTTCCGAATGGCTGCGGCGGCACGGGAACTCTTTCCGCAAGAAAAAAATGTTTTCCGGACCGATTGTTTTCGCGGCTGAATATTCCGCCGGCGGTGAGCCGATTTCACAGCCAGGCGTCAAATTAAGCGCGGTCTCACCCGCGGATCCGCAAGTGTGAACAAGCCGTAAGCTATACTTCGTTTCAGCTTAAGTTCAAACGCAGCCGACATTACAAGCTAAGCGACCGATGAAGCAGCGTCAAAGGCGCAAGTCACTAAGCCGTCTGTCTGTATGACTGGTTCAGCTGCTATAGAACACGTACATAAACACGACAAACAGCATGATAATGCGCATTTGAAGCTGTCTGATTGGTCCCGTCAGCTCGTAGCATAGACTGTGTCAGGAATTAAGGTGAATCAAAATATAAAGCGCTCACTACAACGCTAACCGGGGGAGGGAGGGGGATCGGGAAGCGGTAGTAAATAAATACAATAACATATATTATGCCATCCGACACTGCGGAACGTTAAATTAGCGTCAGCGGGTAGCTCCGACGCTTGCTCCTGCTACACGGGGGCTCGTGCAGCCAAGGCGCAAATTAACGCAAGGAGCTCGCGATTTTGCCCGTGATTCTGAAGGGATTACTCAGCAAACGCCAAACTTTTGAAAGGGGTCATAGTGCAAGGTACTTATGGCAAATATCCGAAATACATCGCGACAACCAGGTGGGAGATGTGGAGATGACGGGGGCATCTTTAAGCATTAATGACCAATATGCTTGGAAATCAAGAGAGGTAGGAAGGTGTGGATTGAACACCAAGCTTTATTGTAGACACTTAGGAAAGTTCAATGTGTGCTCCATCAGTGGAATACTCCACTTCCACCCAGGTACGGCTCAACATGTCCGCATAAAGCTGTGCGATCGGAGCGCGTAAGTGAGGACGAAGGTCCTGCAGGTGGCTCACACAAAACATTGGGTGTTCCTTAACAAGCTGCTACGAACTTTCTGTCTCTCTTAGGTTCCAAAGTAGTAGGGATGAAAGTCGTAAACATCTTTGGGGCATCCTGTATATTATCAGAATACGTCCGCACGTGGTGATGCACGTCCAAACTCCAGTGGACTCAATGTTCGTTGCATTCTTTCGACTTGCAGTTCCGGAGTTTGTGAAACTGAAGAAGTGGGAAGTCCACGAAGTGCTGGGATTCGTGTTTGTCTGGCACCACGCCGAAGGGGAAGAGCCATCCTGGCACATCGAGGACACTCCCCAGATCACCAATGGCGACTGGAAGCTGTTCTGCCGATTCGACGACAGAGTCAGCTGCCACATTCGAGACCTCATCGAAAATTCTTGCGACACGGCTCATACAGAGCACTTGCACAAGCCAAACGTCCTTCTTTCTCCCGACACATTTATACGAAGCGGTGGAGACAGCCTTTGGGCGCGTTTTACAATGAACCACTGGACAGTCAAGAACAGGATGGAGGCGCACAGGTGTGTCAACGAATACGATGCCCAGTTGTCGATCCTCGGCAAGCGGTGGCCCGTCTTCCAGACTATCGCGACAACACAGAACATTGGGCCGGCGTTGATGCTAGAGCACGCTCGGAGCAAGTTTGGGACCGCCTGGGTGGTGATGGCGATACTTCCTGAGGAGCCCCTACAAATGCGCGTCATTCAGAGGCTGCACTTTGAACCGAATGCCTCGTGGTTCTTCCGGTACTTCTTCAGCAAGTTTCAACTTTCTCAGGTAGGATCTAAGTTTATTTTCAATAAGAACCCGGGGAACGATAAAATACATCCCAGATAATTGAGTGTAGCATGTTCCCATGAAAGTTAAAAGCCCACGCTTTATAATCGCATTACCTGAATTCGATAAATTTCTGTGATGGCGTATAATTGCCGATGAAATTCGCGGGACGTAACGAGTACCGACCATTTTATTTGCGCTGCGCAGTTAATAAGGATGTATCATTAGCCGATCAAAACGCAGTAGAGCAAATCACGAAGCAAGTGTGAACATGATAATACATATCTTTGCCTGGCACCACGCCACATTCTTGCGTTTGTTACGCTGTCAGTGACTATAGTCTATGCAGAGCGCAAGTTCGACTGCTTCTTGTTACAGTGACTTCAAAACGTCGAGCTCTGATTGGCTGGGCTGGAAAGATAGCGAGTAGACATCAAGGCAGCTAGCATTGCGGTCTACCCACTATTTTCTCGAACAGAGCCAATCACAGCTTGGCGTTCTTACGTCAGCACAACCCCTGCGCAGGAAGCAGATGAACTTGCGTTCGGAATAGACAATATGAGTTCTGACCGGGTATTTATGTAAATCGTTACCACTAACGTGCTACTTCTACCTAGTTACTCTTTTCGGTAAGGAGTAACGTATTTAGTTAACTTTTTTAGAAGAAAACAAAAACAAGTAACGTACTTTGTTACTTTTAAGGCCCAGTAACGAGTAACGGTGGTTCGTTTCATTTGACGAGTAACCTGCACAACGCCGTTTAAACGGCCTCGTTTTAACTCTAACCTGAATATCCGTCTATTTCGACAAAGGCAGATGGGCAACCCGAAAAAAACAACTAAACAACAACGTTTATCTCTGAACACCTTGGTCGAGATTTACAGCTGGGAATGTTCTTCCCCTTCTAGAAGGTTCCACCTTCTAGACTCGTGTAGATTCTGAATGTAAACCCTGAAGGTTGTCAACACAGGAAGGCACAAAACCCATTGTAAACTTGAATTATAAAAGCCGCCAGGCTCTTTAACTCGACCGCAAAAATCGGTTTCTTAACCTATCGCGCTAAGATTATGTGCAGCGTTGCCCACGGGTGGTGAATTTCTTCTATAAAGTTTGCAAAAAGCTAACTTATCTGAGGAAAAAGTCGAAAAAAGTTGAACTCTTTGAGAGAACACCGCGAAGCCACCAGCCTTCAAACAATATGGCGCCGTATTGTTTGAAGAACAGCGGCTTCGCTGCGGTTCAATAGGAGTTAAGACGTTTTCCTTTTTTACATTTTTCTTAGATAAATTCGCTCTTTGCAAATTTTATAGCAAGAATGCACCACCTGTGGGTACAATGCTGCACAAAATCGTAACGAGATAGGTTCGAAAATCGATTTTTGCGGTCGATTTAAACAGCCTGGCCGCTGTTTCAGAAACCCTGTATATTGCGCCGCCTTATTTAATCTTTCCGTATGAAAGTTTGTAAGGCTCCTTTTTGTGAGTCGCAAACCCCTATAGCAGGGCTTTTTTTCTAAAAAAATTAATGCGCACTCGTATAATTGTTGTAGGTTTCAGTGTCGTGCCCAATAAAATATGTAATTTTGTTGCGTATTTTTTTTGTAATAACTTCAATACCATAGCATCTGCTTTAGTGTGGTTTATCTAAGATAAGAATATCAACAGATTTCGTATAAAACCAAGATGTTGCCCACGCGGACTTGCAGGGGATGACAGAAACGTGTATCGGGGTTATTCCATCGCGTTGCGAAAGAAGCGAGAGTGGCACGTCAAGGGAGGAGGGGTGACTATAGTGCAGATGAGCAGCGACCGAGAGGAATAAATGCGGAAAATATCTCGATCAATAGACCGTTTTCACGAAGGCACCGCCATCTTGAATATCGTGACTTCCAGTGTGGGTGAAAACATCCTGTTGCCGTCGCCACGCCAATAGAATACAGTTAGGATGTAAGCGTAACCGTCACCCATTCTCGTTTTGGTTTCCCTCCATTTCTTTACTGTTTGCAGGTTGAAATGATTTCTTAATTTTGTCGCCCATGCCTATACCAGGTGACTGGGGACAAGAGTAAACGAAAAATGTTTATATTTGGCGTCGGCACGTTTGTGCTATGTTTTCGAGGCTAGCATAGCTTCCGCAGTACCTGAACGCTGTCGAAACTACGTTCGTTAATGTGTGTCTTCCACTGAGGCCTCCTTCGCAAAAATATAACAGCAGCTTACTCGAATGTGACACGCAAGGCAAAACCATGTGCTCTCAGGGGAGCGCGGGGTTATATCACTCAGGACGCTATGGTAGCCTTAACAAGGTACCACAAACAATAGTTTTAGCGAAATGAACGTGACTCTGCAGGTCCATCTTGCGTTGCAGTGGTGTAATGGTGTGGACAAACTGTTTAATAATTGGGTGGGAAAAATGCCATCCTTGAGCTTCGGTGACGTCAACCGTGGATTATGCATGTTACGAACGTACTCCACTAAAATGTTATAAAAAAGTTGCACTACCATACTCCGTTTCATCTTATGTTGCACCACAGCAATGGCTAGAAGCGCTAGCTCATAGCGTTGGCAGCTGCCCTTATTGCAAAAGAGCTTGTGCAGCCGAGATGTGCCCTAGAGCAAGTATATAACTCGCGCTTGTAGGCTTTCCTGCGGTACATGATAATTTGAAATTGAGTATCAAAATGTGATCGGCTGGCAAGAGAATGCTCGTGTTACCAAGGCATTAGTTACCTACTCGAAATCGCCACCAGAAGTGTAATATTCTTTTCTGCCTTTCAGTTTCGAAGAGACGTCTTGATAATGAACACCAAAAGTCTCAACGAGCGTCCACCGCTGCAGCCTATTGACATGAAGATACTTGAATTCCGCAAGTGGTTCTCTCAGTTTCTCAGCGAGAACAGCCCAACCTGGCAAGCAGTACGAGAACGCACGCTGCAGTGGTAAACACCAGGGCCGCATTTGCGCGCTAAAGGCAGTCTCTTTCCAGCGTTGGTAGCATCTAAACCTCAATATTGACATCTGAAAGTTTCATCTGAGACACGAAATACGCCACGGCGTGACCCTAATTCACAATCCTGAACACCATAGCATGGTGCTTAGAATTGCGAATGTATTTTTTAGTGATTTTCTTCGATGTAACCACTGTAAAAATATGACGCCTATTTTTCTTGTACATGTTATAATTTTATTATTTTTTTTATTTTTGTAAAATTGCTTTTTGCCAATTTTGTTTTTATTATTACTTGTGTATGGGTTTTTACTGTTAGCTGGCGGAATGTGTTCGGTCAGGGTTTGGCAGTATCGCTATACAAATATATGGCAATAATATTTTAGAAACACACTTTGTATCTATATTTCTGTATCGCAATACAATTTTTAATTGTATTTTGTATTTCAGAAATAAAATACATTTCTGGGCGCATTCCTAGTATCACGACACTATCAGGAGCGGATGCATCTCGTTACATTCTTTTAAGAACACGTGTACTTATTTCGGCTAAAAATTGTGAGCGTTGAAATTCCACAAGTCAGTACTAGTTTGTTTGATAAGAAATATTGCACACTAATCTACATTGTGTTTCGTTTTTGTTCTTTTGTACACATCAGCGGGGGCACCCAACCCGTTATACGGAGAACATCTGAAATTTAAAAAAAAATGTATTTCACAATTTGTATTTTTGCAAAACGTATTCCAGTATGTACATTTTTAAAAACGTTTTATAGGTGGCTAATCTATTTTGTTACGTATTGCGATACCTTTTTATAAATGTATTTCAGTATCAGTATTTTAGGCGCCTTTGCCATGTATGCCAGTATTTCTATTTCCAAATTCAATGCAATTCAATGTTTATTTGATGAGTTCAAGTGTTCGGTCTCATATACTGGGACCGGCAACATCAAATCAAGTAATTACAGAATAATTGAATGATATATAATCGCCAACTATAAAAATAAAAAATCATAAATAATACTGTTAATTGACCTAAAAAATGCTTTCACTCGGTGAGCGAAGCGATTACGCAATATAAACATCTGTACATGCGTAATATAGATTGCTGAAACATAATAATGAAATTACAATACAAAAACGCAGTTATCTTTTAAAGGTGCGTAGCACTTATTTTGAACGTCGAATAATACCTAATATCTGGCGGCTATCTTTGAAGTCATTAAAAAATCACTTATTAAAGTTGATGCTCTTTTTTTGGCATTTTAAGTCTGCCCAGGACCTAAAACTTTGGCCAAAAAAAAAAGTGCGACTGTCGAGTATGCTTACTCAATCACGTAATCGACTACGCCATTAGTGGTATCTTGGAGAGTCCATTATGATGCGCTCAACGTCTTCCACGGGATGTACACAATTGCAGCTCGGCGTTTCCACCTGTTGAATTCGGCAAAGAAAGCTGCCGGCGTAGGAGATATTCAGTCGTAGGCGATAAATTAATGTCTCCAGTAGGTCGACTCAAGTAAGTATGAACTGGACACCGAAAGTCAGGATCAATTATAAGGAGAAGGCTGTGTTCCGAGATGCTCTTCAACCACGTCTCGGGAGACATTTTGTTTCGCCGACAATGAATGTATCGCTTGGCATCGGTTTTTTTAAATTCGGTGAGGTGGAGTTTGTTGCCTAGCTGTATGCGCGTCCGTGGCCAGTTGGTAAGCTTGGGTGCTGTAGTGTTTTAGTTCGTACATATTAGGTGTTGTAGTCTTTGAGTTCGTACATATTAGCCAGGAGTTCGCTGTAGAGCTATTTCTTATATATATATATATATATATATATATATATATATATATATATATATATATATATATATATATATATATTAATGAAGCCGCGAGTAAAGCATGTAATTCTGCAGTATTTGAAGAAGAATGATGCGACAACCGAAAGGATGACCAGTGGTTGAGACGGGGTACCATAAATACTGATGCTGATCTTTTATCCTTGGTTGATCCGTCGTTATACACGTTGATGTTGTTGTCGTAGTTTTGCTGTAGATGTGAAAGAGTCAATGTCCTTGCAACGTGTGTATTGGCCCATTCTCTTGTTTCCATGCCTGGAATGTTCTATGTTGATGTCTAGTAATGGTAGGATCCATGGTGGCTTTCCAATGTGCTGAACCCAGTGTGTTTGTTCAGGGAATAGCAGGGGCACACCATTTGATGTTTGAAGAAAGTTTGTCCTCTTGAGAGAAGGGAGGAATTTTTGATAAAAAGGGTCCTCGCAGAAAGTCTAAAACAATTGCGACACGCTTCTTGGATTCTTAGCATAATTACTGGTGGTTCCTTGGCTGTACCGAGTACTATCTGCACTTGATGTTGCTCACAAAAACCTTACCATACTCTTATACTTCTTGCAAATAAATAAGGCGAGACTCTCATTTGTTGGATAACACAGGCATAGAAGAGGCAATCGCTTGTCGCACTAGTGTCGTGTGGAATGAGAACATTGAATCTATTGAGGCTCCCCATTTCGCACCCGCGATGCATCGAAAAATGTTAATTACACTATTAATTCACCCCTCTAGTATATCTATATGTTTAGACCAAACTAGGGTTTTATCCAGTAGGACACCAAGAAACGTGTACGATCGAACTCACTGAATTGAGTCTCCATTTACATTAAATTCAAAACCAGGAAGCTTTCTTTTTTCTTCTGGTAAATGCCATAGACGCCGATTGTATGGCAGATAGCTCCATTCCTCGTTCTCTTAAAAAAGTGTTTGTCGTGTCTAAGGCTATTTGTAACTGATTCTTTAAAATAGCTGTGGACAAAACCAGAGATCCAGATACAATCATCGTCAGCATATAAATATATTCACAAAGGTGGCTGGAGTTTCTGCGGTAACTGCACCATTACGACATTGAAAAGAGTAGGGCTCAACACGCTACCTTGGTGTACTCCATGGTGCAGTTCATGATGCATGCTGTCTCCATCAATTGTACACACTGCGACGTTCCTGCATCGAAAAGAACTCTCTATTCAGCGAAGAATGCTTCCATGTACAACAAGAAGCACAAGTGCTTGAAGAACATGAGCGTGACTAACCGTAGCGAATGCTCGACGAATATCTAAGAGCACTGCTACTGTAATGTTTCCGTTATGCCCTTTGTACTCTACACTGGTGGTGATGTCTAAGATGCCATCCATTGTGCATCTTCGTGGACGAAATCCTGTCATCTCCTTCGGGCAGCGCTTTGCTACTTTCCAACTACCACTGTAAGCGGTGATGTAAGATCTTCTCGAGCAGCTTTCCGACGCAACTGGTTAAATTCACGGGGCGGAAGGAATCCAGGCTTAGTGATAATTTCCCAGGTTTTAAAAGGTAAACTATTTTAGCCAACTTCCACGATTCCGGTAACTATTCCCAAACACTTTTTAGGGTATTTCTTCCCGATCCTGGTTGGGGTGACTGGCCTCGTCAGGCAGCGTGTATCTGTCTTTTGCCCTGATCTCCAAGAGCCATGTATCCAAAAGATCCCCTTCCCGCAATAAGGCCTTGGAGCCACGATTTTGAAAATAAAGTTAATCATCATCATCATCACCAAAAAAACAAAAATTATGGTTTTTCAGAAGGTGAGTACGGCGGGGAGGAGTTTCAGATGTCTCGCCTGGAGCGCGAAATTCTTACCAACGACAACGTTTTGGCGTCTCGTACACACCGAGTGCACGGGCGAATTCAGTGGACGTGGGATGCAAACGAGCGTCTCCTGGGGAACCAGTATACTAGATACACGCCCCTGCCCTTCTCATTCGGTCAGTCACTTTAATTAGCCAACTAATAAACCTATTTCGCCGGTTTTCTAGCGGCCTTCAGTGGCCCTTCCTATGCCCTGGATAAAAACACCCTAAAGCAAGTTTCATGTTCTTTGCTTAATTGCGGTCCCACTAAAAAGTGAGGGGGAGAAATACCCTTTGTACACTCCGATTCCCCTAGGACGGAAGTGAAAAACAAAATACACACCTGAAATAAAAAAAAATATTCCTCCGGAATAATCAACCCTGGTGGACGTCAAGTTACGCGTGTAAAGTGATAATTTGCGCATACTACATCGACTAATTATAAAATATTCCTTTTAGTTGGCCCATTTCAACTAGAGAGTCGTTGTCTGTCGTCCAAATATGTCATAGTCCTGATTAGAATTACGAAAGATAAATTCTGCTCCTCTTAACTTTCTGTTAAATTTAAGCTACACGAACACTAGCCGAAGTACCGAAGCTACGAGGGGCACTTAAAATTTTTGCATTGTTAGCAACAACAACAAAAAATATCCTAAATAAGCTTTTCGGGCAAGCCCGCGTCACTGTAGCATCAGCACATACAAAGGTTTTATGTCGCAATACACAAATATTTACACATACGCCAGGTAGCACACTTGCTTGGTTGAGCTGGGGCCAGGATTGGAACTTAGTTGTTATAGCTTCGCCACGACTGCCCAGCCATTTACGTCTGTATGCCAGCCAGACGTTTCAGTCTTTCCTTGCTCCAAAAAGCCACGGAACGACCAGGGAACGTCTTTCCTGGTTGACCAATCAACTTCCTTGGTCATTGATGGCCAGGGTAAACAGGCCGCTGCCAGTATTTGGTGTACCCTGGCTGTCTATTGATTTTCCTCGGTCAGAGATGGCCAAGGTAGCAATGCCTCTCCAAGCTTTGAGGTTCCATGGTGGTTCATAGGAATTGCCTGGTCCACTCAATACAAGTAACAGGCAGTGTTCGGGGATGTTGCCAGATCGAAGATAGTGTGAGCCAAAGAATGGCAGGGAACTGCCGCTATGCAATGTTCCTTGGCTCAAGCTCGTATTTTATTGGACCCAGAATGCCCGCTAAAAGCCGCTGTTACTCTCTAGTTCGTTTTACTTTTTACTTCTTCCTTTTTTGTATTCGTATGAGCGTTCTCTTAACATATTTTTGGTGCTTTGTGGCACGAACCCTCGCACTAGAGAGCGACAATTCAGTGCACGAAGTCTGTTTTAGCTACAGCCGTAAAAAACAACACGTTTTCCCCATTGAAAAAAAGAACTATTTGAAAACAGTTTGGATATGAACAGGCCAAACCCGAAATGATCTGGTTGTAGTGGAATTGTACCGGACAAATTGGAAATCAAACTGTCAAAATTGGTCGAACTCGAACTTTATAACTTCCCCGCTTTTTTACCGCGGCCTTTATCCACCCTGGCTTGCACGGAGAAGCCACTTCCAGCGCAAGTGCCCGAGGCGGGGAGCCTCCCACGTGATGTTGGAAAAGCGCGGGAAAAATTCCGCACCCGCAGATGAATCAGGCATCTGAGACTTAAACTCGTCAAACACAAAGTTGGGGCCGAAGTTGACGGAGCGCACCGACTGGCCTATCACGACGATGACTTCGCGCATCTTTCGCCGACGTCCAATCAGCGCGCTCCGCGAACTTTCGGCTCCAACTTTGTGTTCGACGAGTTTAGGGCCCCTGGAATGCGCCAGTGCCCCGGGATCGGAGATGATGCAGTGTCCCAGCACGCAGCGCGGATGCCTTGAAAGGGGAGAGCTGCTCACGTGCCAGGACAGGGAGCGTGCGGGCCAATCAGCGCGGCCCTCGCGCCCGCTCGAAGCACCAGTTTTTAGCCAAGCGTCGGCAGCAACTCCGAACCCCACCCCACCAAAAAAAACAACAAAAAAATACGGATGTGGCGCGACGGTTGAGCGGTTGGAGCTGGTTGAGTCTTTTGGTGAATTCGGGTGGTCGCCTCTCTCCTCTCTCTGACCTTGATTCAGCAGAGCGCCCCTCCTCGCCGCCAGAGCTACTGGGATCCTTTTCAGCCGATCACAACTGCTGGCTTCAGAGCGCTCTGAGATTCTCAGACCAATAATGGAAGTAAAACTTCCTAATTTTAATAATGCATTTAAAAAAGAAGAAGATTTTACAGCGTACGGTGGACGATTGAGCAAAATTTACGCTCGCAATGTGATGAAATAGCGGTTGTGACATAAATTGTTTTTACGCATCGGCATGTAAAAAAACAAAAAGAAAAACAGTATGCCATTTTATTTTCGCTGAACAGAACGAAATTCAATGCTTCGAAAAAGTTGTCAACTCATCGCGTTTTCGACAATGAACACGCTGCGATAGCGGTCATGCGTACGGCAGAGCAGGCAAATATGAAATGGCAAATTAACTGTATTTTTCCCATGGCGAAATATTGTGCAAGCAGGATATAACACATATCGCCATGTGACACAAATGACTTCTTAATTACAAAGGCTCAAAGGAAAAGGACAGACCACAAAATGAACAGGACAAGCGCTTACTAACAACTGATTGTTTAATCACACAAATGACTATGCAGTAGATTCGGCTTTCCCTTTATTTTACAACACAAACATTTGAACCCACTTTTACCAAACCTGAAAATCTCTTGAAGCGACTACAAAACCCGGTAAAACAGCGGTGAGCTCTGCGAGCTGTTTTTTCGTCGGTTAGGCTCAGCGGAATCACCGCCGCGAGATTTGTGATCTCGTAAAAGCACTGGGAATACTTCACACGTCGACTTTTCCTGTTACGGTCACATGGTCACAGGGTTACGGCACACGGTTACGGTCACACGGTTTTCACGGTCAATGTGGAAAACATCACCCAAATTGTTTTCTGCAAATATTTCACAAAACACATTTGCACTAACATCGCTACCACGGGTGACTGGACATCTATCACCGGCATCGCATACACAGTTATAGTCGTCCAAAAATATAGTGGTCCGATCGGATTTCATATATTGTGACATTCCGTGGAAAAACAATGTTTGCTCATTGGGTTTACAAGGGGAATAGACACTAAATATTCGCCACTCAGCGTCAAACAAAAATTGACCGCATCTCCACGTGGTGAATGATGTTGATTGGGGCGAAGCTCTGGTGGTGTTTGTCTGCGTAGACGCTGAGCCGCAGCATGCCAAGCCTTTCGTTCGTTTTCATCCATGTCAGAAAGATGATGTGTAGTATGGAAGGTGGTTATGTACGCATTTGAGCATTTTACCGCAGCGCCCTCTCGTCTATAAACGTTGAGCCAATGCATGCAACGTTTAACGAGAGTATATACGCTTTTGACCGCAGCGCCTTCTCCTGTATATAGACGTTGAGCGGCTACATGCAACGTTTCATCCATGACATCCCGAGCTCTGAGTTCCTTACCATCTCAGAGCCCCCCACTGGTCCTGCAGTCGGGGCCGAGTGGTTAAGGCGATAGACAAGAAAATCCACTGCGAGGTCTCCCCCGCACAGATTGGAATCCCGTCAACTGCGGAAACATACGCATCTTTGTCATAATTTTTGTCATAATATTTTTCATAATTTTTTTGGCCTCACACGAGCACGTGAGCACGTGAGCTCACGAGCAGGAGGAGCACGACTACTGGACGCCAGACAGATGGGCGGACGGACGGACGGGCGTGGACATGGCTAGCCCCTCAGGAGCTTCGCCCCTAATAAGCTCATCGATTATAAAACATGCATGAGCATCGGTGGTGAGACTCGCATCTGAGGGAGGGACATATTTATTAAGGAACAAAAAAACAGCCTCCTGCAGTGCCAACTGCATGTGTTAGCACATACCTCGTGCGGTGGTCCGATTCGGATCTTATCGGTGGAGTCTACCGTCACCTGCTTCTGACATCCACGAGGAGCTTGCGGGTTGGCAACGCCGAGAATTCATTGACTGACGTCGGCCACCAGGAAAATCCACCGGCACCCCGCCGGAGGCCAGTTGGCGGGGTGATCGACCGTTCTCGAGCAGATCTGGATGGCACTGTTGTTCACTGCGCGCAGAAAATAACCAGTGTCAAGGAACGGTCGCATGCGTAGCCGGAACTGCGCTTAACTTCGGCTCCGTGTCGATGAAGATATCGACCTTCTGGTGGCTAGGTCACACACGTAGAAAAGGCTACTTTCGTCGATGCCCCCCGACCACCGTCGCCTTTAAAGGTCGGCCGGCTTCGTATCCCTGCCATAAAATGGGGCGGAGGCAATGCCGGGCGTTGGCACCGAAGACGTGGTGGTGGTAGCAGACCCCGAAGGCTCGACGTGGTTTTCGCCGCGTGTCGGACGAGACGTCGA
>JAZHYW010026267.1:0-18154 GCA_037355805.1 Ixodes ricinus | reverse complement strand
ATATTACGTATTGCCAGGGAGGCGCCTCGCGTTTGACCAGCAAAGAACGAAGTCAAGATAAAGCTCCACTGGGTTCCATATGATGTTCCCAACTTTAAGGTGCAAAAGGAGCTTGAAAGGTTCGGCAAGGTGTCCAGCATTACTCGGGAATGCTTCCGCGAACGAGGCTTCGAGAACGTCGAATCCAACACGAGGCTCGTGCAACTCACCCTCAAAGGGGAACGACGGTTGACGACATTCCCCACGAGATACGGCTGGAAGGGTGCAAAGTTCTGGTCCTGGTACCAGGAAGGGCCCCTCTGTGCCTGCGATGCAGGCGAACAGGCCATATCCGGCGGGACTGTCGCACTCCTCGATGCGCCAGCTGCCATCGTTTTGGACACGCAACGGAAGACTGCGCGACGACGTACGCTTCTGTTGCTCGAGACCTCAAGGATCAAGAGGAGTCCGAGATGTTCATGGACGCGACCGAAGCAGAGGAAGTCATACAAGCCGTTTCGCAGTCGACTCTGAGCGACGAAAGAAAAACGAAGTCAAGCACAATGGCAAGCAACGACGGACGAGTAACGGCGTCTCAGGGGGACCCTCAAAGATGTCGGCGTCCGGAAAGGCGGACGAAGGAGGATGTGAGGCCTCATGCTCAGGAAGAACAAGGCCGCGGGAGACACCAAGCTGCGCAGAGGAGAAGGGCGATAAAGTGGAGCAGCCAGGCGCAACCATGGGACAAGACGACCCTATGACCGAGAGCAACCTGGCAGGCAAACGACAGCTGGACCCACCTCCCGACCCGGACTTTCTTGATGAAACGGAACAAAGTTCAGTGCCGTGGGAACAGCAAGGCTCCAAGAAACCCCGGCGAGTGAATAAACCCCGAGTGCCCACGGACGATCGCAATGCAAAGAATACGCAGTGAGTGTTGAATAGCAAATTGTGCATAAGAATGCAATGTTTGTTTGTACACGCTTAAAAGTATGAATGCACCTCTAGAGCCCCTTCGGTTTGGGACGTTAAATGTGCGTGGATTGAACACGCGTAAAAAACAGTGTCAACTGCAGCGCCTAGTATACGAACAAGAGTTAGATATCCTGGCTGTACAAGAAACGAAAATGGAAAATAGCCAGCACATAGAACAAGCGCTAAAACCATTCCTTCGCTCGTACGAGGTGTGTGTAAGCCACTCCGTTGGGGTGTCTGGTGGGTGTTTTCTATTTCTTAAAAAGTCCAGACACATCAATGTTGCGAACGTTACCACAGATGATCAGGGCAGACTTATTATTTGCAATTTAAAATGGCTAAATCAAGATGTCCGAGTAATATGCCTTTATGCGCCAAATAAGATAAATGAGAGATTTCTGTTTTTTCAAAATTTGGAACGCTATTTACAGTGCGGAAAACTCGTGGTTTTAGGGGACTTCAATTGTGTATGCAGTGTAGCTGATAGGGTAAATCCCAAAAAGCATTACGATCGGAGTGCTACATTACTAAACGAATTAATAGGCGAATATAATTTAGAGGACGTAGCCCACCTCGAAAACGCGGGGAAAGAATTCCGTTTTACACATTTTCAGCACTCGTCCCACGCGCGATTGGATAGAATTTATGTTTCGTCCGAGATAAGCAATCTCGTATCTGGCTATCAAGTAAAGCCGCTTTTTTTTAGCGACCATTGTCTTGTCGCTGTGACGTTGGGTTGCGGGAGGAAGAGGACATCGAAGATGCAGTGGGAATTATGGAAATTAAATAGCAGTCTGTTGATGGATGATATTTTCTGTAAGGGAGTAAAGGAAGCATTTCAGGCGGAATGCACAGCTAAAGGCCCTAGTTGCATAGAAAAGTGGGAGTACTTTAAAGAAGATGTTAAGTTACGGGCAATAGAAAGGTCGTCTGTCTTGAAGCTGCAAAAAACAAACGAGGAAAAAATACTGACGCAATACTTTAGTAACCTTCTAAAAAATGAGCAAGATTCCCCCGGCTCCAATCATACAGCAATAAAAGAGATACAAGCCAAACTAGACAGCCTCCATCAAGAGCGTTATCGTGGAGCGATAATCAGAGCGAGAGCAGAAAGATTTCTTTTAGGGGAACAACCCAGTAGTCGTGCCTTGGCTGACGAGAGGAAATATGCCTTAGAAAAAGAAATATCCGTCCTTGAGCACCGGGGTCTTATCTGCAATGCTAAAGATACCATCGAACATGCTTTCGTCGAGCATTACGAGCAACTTTTTGGAGGGCACGGCTTACCGACTACAATGACAGACATTCAGATGTTGCTTCGGGAGGCGCCTGAGCTGTCAAATGAGGAAAAAGACTGGCTCGAAGAACCGGTGACCCTGATTGAAGTAGAGAGCGCTATTGACGGTTTAGCAGTAAACAAGACGCCCGGCCCCGATGGTCTTGGAGCAGAGTTTTACCAAAAGTTTAAAAAAGAGCTGTCCCCTTTTCTTCTTAAAGTTATACATGAAGCGTATGACCTTAAAGCGCTGCCCCCTCGTTTCTTCGATCCCACACTGTACTTATTCCCAAATCAGAGGACGAGAGTGTGCGACAGCGAGTTACTGGGTATCGACCCATAGCGCTATCTAATGTTGATTATAAAATTTTTGCAAGGATCCTAGCTAAGCGACTTCAACGTGTAATTCGTGGATTGGTCGGAGAACACCAAACCTGTGGCATCAGAGGCAGATCTATACAGACGAATATTCACGTAGCCCGAACAATCTTAGAAAGTTCTTCTACGGAAAGAAGTCCTGTTGCAATGCTCCAAATAGACTTAGCCAAGGCATTTGATAAAGTGTGTCATGATGTATTGTGGGAGGTTTTAGAACGAGCTAACGTGGGAAAGATTATCATCGAAGGCGTTAAAATGGCCTATAAAGGATGCACAACTAGATTAATTATTAATAATTCATTATCCCCTATTATTAAAGTCCTTTCTTCTGTACGGCAAGGCTGCCCCATGTCGCCGCTATTGTTTTCCCTTTATTTAGAACCCTTGTGTTTGAGTATTATCCGATCGAGTCAAGTTCAAGGTTTTCGAATGGGGGAAGTAGAAATTAAGGTTTTAGCGTATGCAGATGATATTGCTGTGTTTTGTAGTAACAAAGAAAGCGTTACTAACGTCTTAGAACACTGTAAATTTTTTTGTAATGCAACAGGCGCCGCTGTAAACATTGATAAATGTACTGGCACCTGGTACGGTGACTGGGTTACAACCCCTCAGTACTTTAAAGGTGTTAAATGGAGCACCTCGCCCAGCAATTATCTAGGGGCCCCGCTACAATACATGCGAACTAATGCAGAGTATTGGGCTAGCGTTGCTGGGGATCTGAGAGAACGGGCCACCAAATGGTGCGGTCGAGATTTGTCTATTTTTACTAGAGCAACTGTATGCAATGTATTCCTTGTTGCCAAGTTGTGGTATGTACTACAGGTCATGCATTGTGCTCGTACCAGTATACAAAAAATGCATCGAGTGTTTGCCGTTTTTATATGGAAAAGTACCGTTGAACCAATGAGACGAGACAATCTTTTTCTTCGAGTTTCTAAGGGAGGACTAGGTCTTTCACACCTGTTTGTCCGACAAGTTGTTGCGCGCTTCTTTTTCCTGCGAAGTCAAAGACACCCCTTTTACAAGTCATGTTTCAGACTAGAATAGCACCCCACTTACCGTCTCTACTTGTCTCTTCCGCTAGTGGCCCCCCCGCTAGAATGGTTGGGTTTGTGAAGGAAGTTGTGAACGCGTGTGAATTTTTGATGGTGCGTTACTCGCGGGAGTACTTGTTTACTGTCTCTAGAAAAAAGCTGACCAGGGATCTGATTGATAGCCTCTTTCCTGCTCCATTGTATAGGTCTCTGTTCACTGACATGCCTGGAGGCGATGTTCTGGTCCGCCTGAAAAAGATGTGCATCCCCCCAGCCGCAAAATCGTTCTTTTTCCGGCTGCATAGTGACACGCTGCCTGTAAAAGTGTGGTTAGATGGGAGGGGAATATTTGTACCCTGGGGTGTGAACTGTCTACTGTGCAAACAGCCGGAAACAATTGAGCATGTGTTCATTAATTGCTGGGATGCTGTTATGTTCTGGGACGTCCTGAAGCGCACTATAAAAAAAGACATCGAAATAACAACACATACTATTCGTTTTCTCCCTATTGAGAAAAATGAAAGTGTCCCACTGGATATGATAATGGTGCTTGGTTTGTTCTCTTTATGGAAATCTCGTATGGATGTAAGGCACGCAGCGGAGAAACCCAAGTCAGCGCCGCAATACTTCACTGAGCTTCTTTGCCAAGTGAAGAGTGTTTTTGAATTTACCGACAATACGCCAGAATGGGCGGACCTGTTGCATGACCTGTTGTGTATGAAGGGATTTTAATTCAGTATCTGCCCACAAGATCTGGGTAGTCTGATTTTATGCACTGAATAAAGAAAAAAAAGCGCTCGTGGCCAAACGGTTATCGCGCGTGCCTTCCACGCAGAAGGCCAGGGTTCGATTCCTGGCCGCGACGCACCTTTTTGTTGATTCGCTGTAATTTGATGTTCTAGTAAATTCGAGAACTGCCTGTTGCTTGTTCGAGGTTCAGAATGTTCTACGCGCCGAACCTTCTACGACGATTCTTCTAGAAGCCCACGCGTGTATGTACAGCCAGCACGGAATGAAGCGCGAGACACATGCGCGTCAAAACTGTCCGATCGGGCGTGCAAACTGTCGAAAAAAATGGCTGCTCCGAATCGCCGCACACGACGGTTCGAGGCACATGGCTTCTCGACGCGTCGTTTTGTAGTCACCCAGTTCCGGTATCACTACAAGGAGGCTTTGCCACTAAGCATCAGCATCTCAATGTTGCCCGACTCCGCACGATAGAGGTACGAGCAAGTGGTTTATGTTTTCGTTTTAAAACAAGCAAAATACCTTTTTACTTGATTATAGAACAATGTAGTTACTAAATGCCATCTGTTTCCTTCTAGACATTACTTAAAAGAAGTGGCTGGGAGAGTTCGGTTGATTCGGTCTTCAATGCTGGCAACGTAAGCAGGTTTCATGCTTTCTGCAACTAGGGTGCCGCGAACCGGCGAGGTTCGAGGTCGACCAGGTTCGACTTTCGAACTTTTAGCGGAATGTTTGACGAACCTTGTATCGAGGTTCGACTACTATGCGCATGCGCGACGGCTCGGCCAGTTGGCTTCGGATTGGATGGTGATGGCTAAGGGATGAATTAAGGGCGGCGCATTTGATTATGACTAAGTTATTTACTTGAAAAAATAAGTTATTAACATCATCGAGTGATTCGAATTGGTTTCTTTTAATTACAACTGTTCGCAAAATAAAATAACCCTTTGCACAAACACATTCTCCGAAACCTAGACATGGCGTTGTGCCAACGTCCACTAGCCGCTGTCCACAATCTACCCGCACGCATTGACCACCCCCCTGCAAATTACACCTTGACATTCCCCAGAACTGACCTTTCAGAAGTCCTCGTACTCTTCAGCTTGCTAGTAGTGACTGGAACCAACTGCCCGAAGTGAGCCTGTCACAGCAATTCGCCGATAATGTTGCCGTTCATCTCCATCTGTGATAATTTTCTTGTTTTAAAACATATTACTAGTGTTCTTTTGTTTGTGACTGTCTCTGCCCAATGTCCCACCTTTGTGATACCCCTCGTGGGTCTTGAGGAACAAATAAATGAAATGAAATGATCGAACCAGTCGATCTGGTGAAAAGTTCGAAGGTTCGTCGAACCGGGTCGAGCCAGTCGAACCCCGAAAGTTCGACCTAAACATCGGGTTCGACAACACGTTCGCATTACACCACTCTGCAATCCCCGGTCACAGTCCGAGTTTCGCGGCGTTGACATTAGCGTCGCCACCATCGGCGGCGCAGCTCCCTCGGTGTTGGTGGGCTCTCATTAATATAAAAATCCATCTATGTAACTTTGTTTTGCTAACAGTAATTTCAACAAAACGTCTTCATCGCGCCATGGAAAATAAAATGTAATTTATTTTGTATAATCATTTCTCTCTGTTTCTCTTTCGGTCTGAAACCAAAACTCTAAACCGACCGGGCGGAGGTTGCATGAGCAGTCAACTCGCTCGCCTCGCCGGCGCCCCGGGCCTCGGCCCTCGGCTGCCTTGGCGCCGCCGCTCCCCTCTCCCAAATTTGAAACATCGTAACTAGGGGTGTCGCGAACGTTTGTCGAACCAGATTTTTAGGTCAAACTTTCGGGGTTCGACTGGGTCGAACCGGTTCGACGAACCTTCGAACTTTTCACCAGATTCGACCGGTTCGACTTTGTGGACAGTGTGGCCAGACCTTGATACAAGCATGTCTAGGTTTGGAGAATTTTTTTTATGCAAAGGGTTATTTTATTTTATGAACAGTTGCAATTAAAAGAAACTAATTCTAATCACTGAAGAAGTTAATAACTTAATTTTTTGTACTGTATTAACTGAAATAACCAATCAGCGCTGCCCTTAATTCATCCCTTAGCCATCACCATCCAATCCGAAGCCAACTGGCCAGCCTGTCGCGCATGCGCACACGAGTCGAACCTCAATACAAGGTTCGTCGAATTTTCCACTAAAAGTTCGAAAAAGTCGAACCTGGTCGAACTCGAACCTCGGCCGGTTCGCGACAGCCCTAATCGTAACGGCAGTGTTGCTGTGCGGCTGCGCGTTGCGCGTGGTCGCATGTTTTGTTTACTTGATGGCTCGTGCGAGCGTGGTTCCGCTCACCGTGCGTTCCGCTTGCCTGTCGAACTCAATGGATATTTTTGGCACAAACTTTCAGAGACTGTTGAGGGATGCCCCATTGGTGCACGAACAGCGCAAATGCCAAGACCTATGAGTTTCTGTTCGTTCCTTTTCTTTTTAACAAAAGACAGGTGAGTATGTGTACTTCCTGTACTCAGTTTTATTTGCTCAGCGAACTTACCATTGAACTTTTGCTGCCCATAGCTGTTAGTTTGCGGGTTGACCGTACTAGAGGCAGGCTCGTTCTCGCAGTAAAAACAAATGCTTTCTGATATTCTCCACGAAGTAAATCCCCGAACTACTACGGTTTTAATGAAGTGAAAGGTATACACTTAGCCCAACTTTGATTAAAGCACAACTGCATATTTAAAGTATAACAATAGGGTTTAATCTTGAAAATGGTCTCTGGCGGTCCTCGAACAGACGGAAGATAATAAAGACAGAATTCGACTCCCTATATTTTTATTTGAAGTTTCATTTATTTCTGGTCCCGGGTGCGACAAACGGCATTCTTTGTCATTAGTTTGTTCTCTATAGATAGACGTTTGTTTCGTGTCCTGACTATTTGAATAAGTATACAATTCTAAATATCATGACCACATTGTCATTACAGCTGCTCGGACATGGAACGCCCATTTGAACGTTTTCTCACGGAGGAGGAAAGCGTTGGACACTTCGTGGTTCCCAACCAGTTCCACAGCCTCTTGAGTGCCAAAATTTCCGAAGGTTTATTTCACCACCTTTTCATCTTGTTTGCTTGAGAAGCTTTGAATATGTAAAAATGAAGCTAATGATTGCTGGAGGCTACCTAGCGGCTTATCAGTGAACAACGTATTACTTTCAGTGAACAGCTGATCCAACTATCCAACTTGGCATGTTGAATGCCTAATTATGTGGGTCAATGTGTACACTTATATGGATATATATGATAATTCCCAAGAAGTGATAATGTGATAAAATTAGTGATAAAGCCCATTCCCAAGAGTGTGCGGCGCCGCATGTAATGATGAAGTTATGAGATCGTGCACAGATGAGAGAGGTGCTGGCGATCTATAACTGGAGCTTGTGGGCGAGGGTAACGAAGTGATTTTGTCAATGTTTTATCTTTTCGCGTATGGAGATGCAGTGCTGTACTTCATTCGTTTTAGCATGTGTGCAATAAATATGCCTCGAAATATTTCGGTCGCAGCTCTCGATTCCTTACTGGACGGCTGGACGTCTCGAAACAAAAGAACAACGAACAAACACGACTACGCACCTTATTCAGCTGAAAGCGAAATCGCACATAGTAGGCGTGTACTACGTTAGGGGCTTTGAGCAAACCGTGACCGTGTTCCGCGTACCGCACTGTCGGAGCCTTTGAAGCATGCTTCTTAAGTGCGCGCCCGAAGTGATACCGTAACCGCGGGGCGCGCGGCTTAAAACCATGCTTCAAAGGCTCCGATAGTGCGGTACGCGGAACGCGTAACGGGCTTGCTCAGAAGTCCCTATTATAACACTACCGGGACCGGGCGTGATGCTCAGGAGCCTGGCTCCAGCGCGACCCCGAAGCGCTCGTTCGACAACCACCGCTACGAAAATAAGAGGGCGCCATTTTGGATTCTTTATGGCTTGGCATAGAAACGACTTTAATGTAGGCTACCGCGTCCCGAAAGTGTTATAAAAAGCCATTTTGAAAAGTGAGCCAGATATTTTATTGATAGCATGATTAGTTGTTGATATGATTTTATAATTTACCGAATATGAAATGATATGTCGACTCGTTCAAGTAATGAGAGGCCCCCACCACGAACGAGAAATTCGGCGCTACTGTACAAAAGTCGACTCCATTGGCCCTATGGGAAATGTCCGGGGGTTGCTTTCTGTTTGGTCGAGTTTGACTCGTCTTGTTCCTCGCGATGGCGTATGTGTGTCACCGCACGAAACTTCTCCTCAAAAAGAAGATTCTTCTTCTTAGAAGACTTAAAGAAAAGCGGCGCAAGTGGTGGGTGAGGCCTGCATGGAGGAAACGACGCACCGAGAGCGAGTTTTTACGACGGTAAGAACAGTTTCGTTTGTTTGCTGCGATCACTTACACCGTGGCTGCGATATATAGGGGTAAATAAACTAATATCCATGAGAAAACGGCAAGGGCAATACAGACATTTATGGGACTCGAGATGGGTGTTTATTCCGCGGCGAAACACTTCTCAAGCAGGCATCCGGAGATTACCCCGCTGGAGAGGTATCGCGCGGATACGTCAAACAGAGACACTGGAAAGAAAGGGAGTACCGCCGTTCCGCGCACTGGTTTGAGTTGCAGGAGCGTTTCGGTAGCACCGCGGAAGACGCGCTCAGGTCTATGCTTGGGGTGCGGGTGTTTGCAACGCATTTGCCACGCCCGCCTTGCAAAAATTCGAATTTCAAGCGTACTTGCGTGAAACTGGCCGCGTGAACGTCGTTTCGCGAAAATGTTGTATATATATATATATAGATTATATAGAGCATAACTAGGAGCTAATAAAATAAAATAAAAAAGAGAAAACACGGCGGTCGCTGTTCTTCGTGTTCATGCTAGTTTGCAAGTTCGCTCCCAGGAGGTGTGGTCAATGCAAAAACACTGAGAATGTAATAGAAGCGGCTAGCAACTAGCAGAATATCCACATTCAATAATGATTTTAACAAAATATATAAACGATGATGCAGTTTCAGTTCGCATATAACCCCCCCCCCTCACCCAAAAAAAAATCTTTTTTGGTTTGATAGAAAAATAAATTCTAAAGTAGACGATTTTTTTTTCTTTTTTTACTTCACTTCGTGATCTGATATTTATCCACTCCTCCCTACGCGCCTTCCGCATCCAGCAGGGATGTGCAAACGAATGGCAGACAAACTCGCCTGCTCTAGAATTTTTTTCTTCAAACAGGAAAATTGTTTTGTTTCTAAATGCGAACTGAAACTGCGTCATTGTTCATATATTTCGTTAAATCATTATTCATTGTGGTTATCCTCCTTGTTGCCAGGCTCTCCTACGTGATTCTCAGCGGTTTTGTGTTCACCATGCAATCTGGGAGCGAGCTTGGAAACCAATATGCAGACGAAGGAACAAGCTGGCAAGGCCAACATGCTGTTAACAAACAACCCCAGATGAGGTGTGGGGAAATACGCCAGTTCCCACTGGAGTGTGGGCAAACGTGCAGTTCTCACACGAGGTGTGGGCACTGCGTGTCTGCAGGAACCAGATTTGCATGAAGTGAAGCATTTGCGCATGCTCCCTGCCATTAGCGATGCCACCGCTGTGGTGTGATGTCAGAGCCGCATGTTGGTGTATAGGACACAGAAAATGCTTGGCTGCCATTATTATGCTTTCTTTTTTTCAATTTCACTAGCTCCAAGTCGAGCTCTAAAAAAAATTGGCATATATCTTCTTTGCAAAACAATGTTCCTGTACCCAGTTTCAGGTATGCATGTTTAGAATATTGAATTTCGCAGGGCGTGCCAAATGTGGTGGTCCTTGTGACTGCACCCTTTATTTGACCTTTGAAATGAAGCGTTGAAAGTGTCACCCTTCCACATTCCGAAGTAGCGAATGTGTGCAAAGAGGTGGGCTCTTTCGGTAATATCTGCACGAAAAAAGGGACCTTTAAGACATTTCTCTGTTGTCATTTCTCGAATAATGTTTTTCATTATTTAGAAGAGATGCTGCTCTTGTGTTGTTTAAGAGACTTTATTGGCTACAGTGCCTTGGCTAAGCCGTGATCTGAATGATTATTTTTTTCTTTTCCAGATGCAAAAGGATGCGTAAGGGAGATCTGGAATATTTAAAAACAAAATATTACAGAATGATCTCCCCAGCAGTTTGGACTTTCTGCTGAGCCTCCTTCGCGAGGATCTTGAGAGACAGTATCTCTGCAGGGAACCCATATGCCCTGCGGAGCGATTGGCCATGACGCTGAGGTAATAACAAACAGCAGGCTGTGTGGATATTTTATGTTCGGCACGTTGAATGCTTATCTCGTATGTGTTTACACTTCAATAACTCTATGTTTATACTCAAAATTACTTTTCATAGGGTTTTTACATAATCATTCACCCAGACTGGGGAAGCTGACTAAGGGGAAGGACAAATGCATAAATAACTAAAAAAATATCTGCTTGGGGTTGTAAGTGTACACAGATCCGTACTCCAAATACTCGTCCTTTTATGACCTGATATGGGATACTGTCATAGTGACAGTCTGTTTGTTTGCCTCTTAGTCCCTCATTCTCAGGCATACCCATCATAAACCTATTGACCATGGGATTTGACTGCCACAGGATGCAGTAAAGGGCATGGAACAGGTAACAGGTGCACGGTCGAAACCTTGCAAAGTGCTTGCTGATCGCGCGGGCTAAATCATGCAGAAGCAGCTTCCATTGATATTAGCACATATTGCTAGCCATCACTTTACTGAATTTGAGAAAATTGAGTTCAGTACTCAAAGCCTATTCCAGGCCACCTGTTTTATTACTAGGGTAACTAAATCAGCTTACATGGAACTAAAAACATAGAGCATCCGTCATGATGAAGTAGTAGGTGGAAGCGTGCAAACAACACAAAACAGCAAACAAGAGCCGCTTCTATGGCACGTCTGCACCTGCGCATTGCCAACATGGCCAACAGTTGGCAGACCTAGTAATTGTTTACCATGTTGTTAGTGGTGACACCCGCATAAAACAATGATCCAAGAAAAGTAGCAAAAAAGTGGAGAAAGACCTGATTACCCATTATGCCAAATATTTTGGCACAAAGTTAGGATTGCGCTCATCTTCAGTGTCTTACAGCAATGTCTTACATGTGCCGAGATTAACTTTCTTTATATTCATTTGTGACAACATCTTGCAAGTACAGCAGAAGAATGCTAGGCAAGCTAAATGGCATAAAAATCAAATATTCAATATTTATTCACAGCTCCCATGAATTGAAGCAGCATTGTGCACATATAAACTCTTCTACAGTGAAAGAATGCCTTGTCAAGAGAAATAATTTTCCTGATATAAGTGGTATCCAACTTGTGAACTGAAAGCAGCACCAGTTTGCAAATACAGTTTTATGAAATCTCACTCGCACCTTCCCACTTGTAACGCTGTTGCTGCCATGCAAAACCGATAGGATGACTCTCTGTTAGAATACCAATATAAATGTCTGCACAGGATTGCCTATTGCTGGCCTTGCGATTGCTTTTGCTGCCTCGTGACCGAGGGACGCGACTGCAATCGGACTGGATTGGATTAGATTATGGCAGCTGAACCCTCTGTGTTGGGCGATACTAATCAAAAAGACTGAATCTAGCAAAAAAAAAAACAACATCAAAGCCAATGCACTATTACCGTGGCACCCCTTCTTCACGGTTTTTCCCTACCAGTCACATTTTGGGATTTCTGTTGACGAGTGGTACCGCAATATTTTTGCCACACAGACAAAAACAGTAAAAATAACAGATTATTGCATTTAAAAAATATTTCACATGTCGAAACAAAGAAGGTGGTGATTGTAAGGTGCTATTTTATAATTTCCCTAGAATAATCAGTGTTCCGAAATGCTACTAAAATTGACAAAAATCTCAGAAAATGCCGTCACGACATAGCACCCATGAAATGATATTGGGGCTGTGTGTGTTCAGTGACTGTACTCATTACCTTAGTTGTTGCATAATTTCAGTTCAGGTACGCTCAAGCACTGCTTGGCAAAATTACGAATGTTATGCCATGAGGAATGGATGCCAGAGTGGCTACTTGACATGCTGCAATTTAAATAATTAACACTATGAAATACTCCAGTTCGCTGCCTGTTGCATTTTGTTCTGTTCATAGTCACAGGGGCCATTACAATTTCTAGCCCATCTGTTTGAAGCTGTGGACATCCCAACTTCCCTTTGCAGGTACTTGTCCTCCGGCGACTTGATTCAGGACATCGCCCTCTTTTTCGAGTGGGCATATCGACGGCCCGGTTGGCGGTGCGAGTCACCTGCAAGGCTCTGTGGACCAGGCTCCAGCCGCTCTATCTGGTGGTAAGTGCCGCAGCTTTCTAGGTTGCTGCAGATGCCAGATGCACCGCATTTTTTTATCGTGCCACAGTTAGAAGCTCAGGCTTTTGCGAAGTTCATCTATAGTCCACATAGAACTTGGCCCTTTAACATTTTTGAAGTAGTAGAGCTGTTTAAATGGGTTTGGAAAACATGTATACCTGTGAACCTCTTAATGAACTTGCATACCCCTTGTTTCTTGTTTGCCTTTGATTAGAAACCAGATACTGCTGCCTGTCTTCGGGTGGCTGATGGGTTCAGCAGGAGCTGGCAATTCCCGAACTGCTTGGGGGCAGTTGATGGCAAACACGTACTGATCCAGGCTCCTGCAGAGTCTGGCAGTATGTTCTTCAACTACAAGGTGTGTCGCGAATTCCATGCTACATTCTTAATTGCACCAATTCTTTGCTGTTTGGATAGTGATTTCTTTCCAATGTTGGATTATATCACTCATATCTTCTTATAAAACATTTTTTAATGTTAATATAGAAGTTTATCCCTGCATAACATGCAGCAGTTCATGGTAATTTTTCAGAATCTACTTACTACTCATGACATAAACTCTCGAGTACTATTAATTGAAATAACTCCCATACTTAGTACTAGGTATTTGGTTTTAAAACATTGCACTGTGGCCAAGAATGTTTTTGCCGGGGGGGGGGGAGAGGGGAAGGGGGTTCAAAATGCTTATTTATATATAGGGTCGGCTAGATATCAGGGGATGGGGGGGGGGTTGGTTAGTTAGTAGTTACTTCCTTTATTATAATTTTAATGCAACCAGCCAGACCTCTGCTGAATACCTGTAGAATTAAACTTGGTACCCGTCAAAATGCAGTTTGTGTTTGCAGCAACAGGCAGCTTTCATAATTTCATTTGTTGTATCCTACATTGGGGTGGCATGTAAATGACAGATTTGACATTAAATTAAACCTAAAGAGACACCCAGTTATCCTAATCGATATAATTTATATATCTGCTTGCTATATGCAAATATTCTTTCTTTAATCTCGAATTTAACCTCCTCAGAAAAATAACAAAATCAAGCACAGATAACGAAGCAGATTGTCAGGACAGTTCTGCTTGCATAATCACGGTGGGTTAGTCCCATAAAGTGCACTTCTCACCGAGCACTCGCATACTGAAGAAAAGCATTGACCGCGCGCTTTGTGGGCATTGCTCTCCCGCAGTACGCAGGTGCTCGGTGAGGAGCGCACTCAATGGGGCCGCGATGAACAAATAGTATGTTTGAATTAAGCAGCTTATAAATGCATCGAAATCATAAAGGGACAGGCAAAATTTTAAATATTTTGAATTAACCGGAAGTACAAAATGTATGAGCTTGAATTATTGTGAGTCCACTGTACCCACACTGCCCTTAAAGGCCGACGACCAGACATCAGATTCTGCAAGGCAGAAGATCCTCCTCACTATGGGAGAGGAGGAAACAGGCAACGGTGGACAGTGTAGAAGGGGGAGAGGAGGAAGCGAGGGAAAAGTGGAAAGCGCGGACTGGTCGTCGGTCTCTAAGTAAAATTATGTTGTTCATTCCAGGGGACCTACTCCATTGTACTGCTTGCCGTAGTCGACAGCGACTACAAGTTCGTTGTTGTGGATGTTGGCACATACGGGAAGCAGAGCGATGGAGCGGTCCTCCAGCAGTCTGCCTTCGGCCAGCTCCTTGAGCTAGGCCGTCTGGAGCTGCCGAAGGACTTGCCACTGCCCAGCACAAGAATCCCTGCTCCATGTGTGTTCGTGGGGGATGAGGCGTTCCAGCTGAGGCCGGACTTCCTGAGGCCCTATCCCGGACGTGGCCTTGACGGCGACAAACGGATCTTTAACTACCGCCTCAGCCAAGCAAGGTGAAATGAACTAGGTCTAGACTCTTGTAAGGGCAGAGTTCCTGGAAAATCTGCATGTTTAATGTATGGTGCATACCATATCACTCCAGATCGCAAAATATTGTGTCTAACAATTATTTCCAAAACTTGAATTAAAAAAAAAAAGATTTGCAATAAGAGAGTGTACAGTATACCTGCAGACATGAAAATTAGTAAAACTCTCACGGGACACCTGTGGCTCGCACATGCCTTTTGTGTCTGAACGCAGAAATGTGCAGTTTGATGTCGGCCTTAGCCATTATCTAAAATGCCTATGTCACAACTTCACGTCACTTCACATCTTTTTTTCGGTGCTATGAAGCACACAAATCTCACTGTGTAAGTTTTTCTGTGCTACTGCCCTATAAAACCTGACAAAATATGGGAATGCCGTGAACGCTGCGTGTAAACCGGAAGCGTGTACTATTGCAGACAAACATGCCCTGGACGCACGAGCATTCACCGAAGTACATAGGTGCACTATCCGCTAATGGCTCACCTAGTTTCAAGACCACATAATAGCTCACATGAGTCTTTTTGTGCTTCTCATGCATGTGTCTTTCGTCTCTTTCTCGATGCGGTGCTTTCCCCAGAATCCAACGCGATGGCCCGCTTCGGCGGCCATCCTGATTTGCGTCTGCTACGTATTACTCCGAATAGAGATGGCGCTTGTGGCCTTGTGGCACATATCACCGAGCGGGCGCACCAGGGTTTAGAAAAAAAAGCTGAGCTTCAACTTGACTGTTACTTTTTTTTTATTATTATGTGCAAGTCACACGGTTAACTAAGGTGCTGGGAACTCTGTAAATGCAATATCTCACCCAGCAAACAATCTGCCCATGGTGGCTGTTGGTAAAAGCCCATACCCCGTTCTGCAAAGGTGGGTGCAGGGGATGTGCACAGCATTAAAAGACTGAGAAGAAAAGCAAGTACAAGGCATGTATTCATCATAAAAAAGAAAATAATGAAGCAAGGTAACGTGAAAAATGAAACACAAGTCACGACGAATGACCAGTTAAATTTCCTTCAACAGCAATCACCTGCTGCAGTTGTTGTGTCCTGATATTGCATCTTAAAAGTAGCAAGTAATAGAAAGTCAACTGGGCAGGAAGCTGGGTTCTTTCTAAAACCTGGCACACCTGCTCGGCGATATGCACCGCAAAGCCATAAGCGCAATCTCTACTCGGGGTAATCCGTAGCTGACGCTCATCATGGCGGCCGCCGAAGCGGACCCTCGTGCCAGATTCTGGGGAAAGCACCGTGGCGGGCACATTGTGCAAAAAAGTTGTCTCCTCGGTCTACAGCTGACAAACTTCAAGGAGGAGAGTGGGCTTTGGCTCCTGGAAGCAACTATCTGTGGGACTTAGTTACACCACCTTGTGGATCGTAAGGTTCTTTCTCTGCACTTCTCGAGATTTTTCACAACAAAAAGATTTATTGTAAAATAGAACAAAATAATTTTGGAATGAGGCCTAAATTTTTGAACTTGACATATTATTTTGGGAGTTGACCGGTATGCTCACGTCTCTCAAGTGGGAATTGAAGAAATATCCTCTTGCTTTGTTCTTTTCTTGCACCTAAAGGAGATGTGCGGAAAATAGCTTTGGCATCCTGCTCACCCGTTGGAGGATTCTGCAAAAACAACTGGGGGAGAGCCCACCGAACGCCGAGGACATTGTGAAGGCACTCTTTGCTCTCCAAAATTTTCTGATGCAGCAGCACGCAGGAGACGACGCATACTGCGCCGCTGGATACGCAGACTCTGTAAATTCGACTGGTGAGAGGCAGGGCGGCGAGTGGCGCAAACTGCTAGTTCAGCCACCAATGCAGGTGGCGCGAACACTGGCGCGGGACTTTGCCGACATGGCCCGGTATGTGCGGGATCTGTACAAGTTGTACTTCAACAGTGCTGCAGGCAAAGTGTCCTGGCAAGATGCCGTGCTGAAGTGTTAACTAAGAGGCCCAATAGACCTATTCCTACATTACCCAAGCATCAAGGAGAATGCAGAGATTGGTGTTCCACGCGCCGCACGTGCTGGCCTCGGCAGTTGTAACTTTTCTAAAGCAAATACCTAAAACGAACACATCTTGCACGCATGCTCGTCAACACTTTATTTTGGTTATTTACTTTTATACAGGGAAGGCGTGCGCGTGTGGCACGTGAAACACCGATCCCTGCATTCTCCTTGATGCTTGGGTATTATAGCAATTGGTCTACTGCTGGTTAAGCATTCCAGTACAGCATCCTGCACTTTCCAGACTGTGATCTACAGAAGAAAATGAGATATTCTGCATGTGCTGTATACACGAACTCATCTCTGTTACGCCACGGCGCGGTGGTGGCGCGTTGGGCGCACTTCCGGTCAGGGGCTGTGGGCGGAACTCCCCATGTGAGACGTGTATTCCTGGGTTGTTTTCAAAGGAACCAGACAAAAACCTGTCTTCTCGTCAAAACGCCACGACTGGGGCTGTTTTAAAAGAGCCGAGAAAGGTTTGAAGGTCAGTTTTTATGAGCTCGGTTCGTCCGAGATTGTGGATATGGGCAGTGAAAAGGGAAAACCAGACGCCGTCGGACCACGATTGCTTGGGCGGGAAGCACTTTGGGTTCAATTCACGGATACTTGTAATCATCAGATTTATTTGTTTTGTTCCAACATGCACGCTGGAAAGCCGTCAAGTTGTACAGACCACCTGCAGACTACGTTTAGTGCGTCTATAACTTCAAACGGCTGCCTGATCGGTCGAACTGTCGTCTGCTCTTTCAAACGTTTCTG
Source organism: Ixodes ricinus (assembly GCA_037355805.1). Taxonomy (NCBI): domain Eukaryota; kingdom Metazoa; phylum Arthropoda; class Arachnida; order Ixodida; family Ixodidae; genus Ixodes; species Ixodes ricinus. The sequence goes on along the minus strand of JAZHYW010026267.1, from coordinate 707 downwards.
CTTGCCGTCTGCTCTTTTAGACGACATTGGCCCGTTGACCAATTGTTTGCCCGGTGCTTACGATATGAAGTAAGTGCAGGCCTCAAAAGTCTTAAGTTTGAAGGTTGGTAAGCAGGCTCGATGTAAACAATAGATACATGGAGATGTTGATCATTGTTACCAGTGGCCATCACTGACTTGTTATGCCCAATTAACTTGGTCCGATTCTGCTTGCGATTTTCAGTATCGACGTCGACCGTCTCAGGTATGGTTCATGCTTTGGCAGCCCGAGCGACGTCAGAACTGAAAATTGCGAGCGAAATCTCATCATGCGAATCAGGGTTCAGCGTTCATTCGGCAGTGTCCACACGGAATAAATCGCTGCATGTCACATTATTCACGCGAAGTTTTGCGGTGTATCGAGCCTCGTTGATATCTCTGAGGACGCTGAAGTAGTCGGACATTGCCAGGAAGACGTAGAATCAACAATTCGAACGCGAAAAAAGGTGAGGGGGCTCACACCGACGCTGACAGCATCGCATTTCAATGGTTTGTTTATGGGCGACAGCGAGCTTCTTACCCACACTCCATTGCGCATGCTCAGCGCCAGTGGCGTCCGCTAGGGGCGCTCCGGTTCGTTTGTAAAAATGAGTTGGTGTATAGTATCACAAGTCATTTTCAGTGGTGGTAAATGCTCCGGTGCAAGCAGGGCACTGCAGATTTTGTTT
>JAZHYW010026266.1:0-23658 GCA_037355805.1 Ixodes ricinus | reverse complement strand
GGTATACCGCTGCCATGGCATTCGGCCGCATTGAAGAAAAATAAATAAAAATAAGAACAGTTTTGGAATTCGTAGTGCGCAAGCGCAGTTTTCGACCTCTACGGAAACTGCATTATAATTTCTATTGCTATTGAAACATTCTCTCCATCTCGGATATATAGTGCGTGACAGCCTCGGTTCCAGTCCACTCTTAGCAGAAAAGCCATGTCTTACACGAATATTAACGAAAAAGAGATAAAGACACTTTTGGTTGTCTGAAATAAACACGAGAGAAACAATAGCAATCTTGGCATTGTAAAGTCGCGAGTGTATCTGCATGATATTGACTATCTTATATTTTACTTAGTCAATATCGCCTGGCACGGTGACAGCCATCATCTTATATCGCCACAGTGCTTTCTCTGTCAGGCGGACGGCAGGAATTTTCACGAAGCGAAGTTTCTTTGCATGTAACCGCAGTCCCTTGAGATGTTCACACGCTCTGGGGAAAGACTGCTCACTGGCGAGCCTCGAACGCAAATTGGATTACTTCATCTCTACGAATCGCAACTGAGAGGCATGGAAATGTAACGGATCTGTCACCGTGGACGAACGGGTCGAACGAGCGAAGGGAGCGCGGCGTTTGGGTAGCACCTCATTCTCGAAAACCAGTCGCGCCCCAGTTGTGCAGATTTCCCGATAGACGACAGCCCTCATTTCTGAAAAAAGAAAAAAGCAGTATGTGTAAGTACGATATAATTATTTTCTTGTTTCCTGCGTCCATGCTTCCCACTGTACGAATAAACCTTCGAAGAGCAACAAAAAAGTTTGAACAACTCTTGAAACAAAATCTGCAGTCCTCGTACCCCCGAATTTCCGAGCTCAAGGTCTGTAGTTCGTTTCACCTCACGACGGATCGCAGCCGACGCTACAAACCAACCAATCCAGCGCTCTGAACGCATCACGTGATTACTCGCACCACGCGCCGCTGCCATGACGCGCAGCCGTCTCGAAGGTCACGTGACGCTCATTGGATTGGACTGGACTGGCACTGGACTGGCTTCGATGGCTCGTAGCTTCCTCTGCGGTCTATCGTAAGGTGAAGCGAGGCATAGCTTTAGGTCGGACAGGACAGGGGTTGGTCGGGGGAGGGAGGAGTTGTACTCCCAAAACGTGTCTTGTTTTTTGCCCCGTCTTTGAACCTCCTCGAGTTACAAGAGTGGGCGGCGAAGGGGCTTTAGCTGAGCGGAGACCGTCTGACGTTCCGAGTGCCGAACCTTGTAGGGACAAAAGTGCGGGGAATCCGGTTACTCCCCGTCCTGCTCTCGAAGCATGGAGAGACCGCACCGCTCCCGCTTCGCCCCACGCGGCCCCGATACATTATTGCACTCTGTTTCGCTTCCGTGATGTCTGCATCGTGAAGTGAGCAGGACGTATGAAGATGCGAGAGAGTTTTTGTTGATTTCTGCATCGTTCAGGAAGGTACGCGCGCATCTGTCTTGCCGAAGGTAAATCTGCGGACTCCTGACATACCATACTGGCGAGCTTGATGATGTCTTCCTATACTAATATGTAGGCGGAATCAAAAGACACACTTGCTTTTTTTTTTTTTCATTTTGGCTCATTTTGGCTGAAGAAAGTAGCCACTATATATTCACGACAACCCTTATTGCGTCCCGTGACAGGAGGGTTTTCTTGGGTCGTCATCGCTGGACATGTTTAGGGGAAATCACGATTGCAGAGGGTGACGTCATAGCCGCGACAGACGCATTGGCGCCGCCGTGTGCCCAGCCGTGTGCCTCCGTTGCGCAGTAGCCCAAGTCTGACGCTGCACCGGAGCTGCTTGATAGCGCCTCTCATTTTGTGCGCGCCAGCTCACGCTACCTTTATCCTGGCATAGCCGAGTTAAGCCACCGCAATTTTTTGTTGCTGCGCTCGACTTGTTTCGTGAATGAGTGAGATTTTTGTTGCGCGGTTGGGTGCCACAACCACCGGGCAGCACATGCAGGAATCAAGACGTGACGTTCCATACTTTTCCGCAAGACATGCAGTGACGAGCAAAATGGATCGTCGCCATGTGTAAGGACTGGGTTCCCGTCAAGATCGAGATCCCACTTATGCAGCAATCATCTCACAGAAGAGAGCTACGAGGCTGAGCTCTAAGCGGACAGAAGGCTCGTAGGCTGAGGTGTGATGGTGTTCCAACGATAGGCTCAAATACTTTTCCTTATTTTCTATTTCCCTGGTCAACCTATTCGCGTCTCCAGCTGGCCGCTCGCCCTCCCGCGGCGGAAATGGGAAGCGGTCCTGGTGAGGTCCCCGATTCTCCCGCTCAGCAGGCATGGCGGAACTGCTCCGCATCATGGCTCGCGAAATGTCGTTTCCGGGCCCAGCAACACTCCTCACTGCTAACGTAGTGCTACAGCCGGTATGGATGAACCTTACTGAGTTTTAGTATTGCGCGCTAAGTAGCGCAAGCGGTGTGCGTTAGCGCTATGGGTGTGCCCCGACATGCATGTATCGTCGCCATGCGCCATCCAAGACCGCAATTTTGAAACCCTTTTGCCCGCAGTGTCGTTTTCTGAAAAGCTAACGCAAATACACAGTGCTTGGGTTCGCTCGTATACACCAATATGGCTTCTGCTATTTACTGGCTTCCAACGCCTACGAACGTGCTGCAGTGAGCAGACGTGCAACCAGTAGGCGTTCCTTCGAACTGGAAAGGCTGAAGTTAGCAGAAACGACAATGAGCAAATGCAAAAAAAAAAAAAGTTATAAAAATAATAATAAAAAAAGGTTTTTATTTTTTTTATTTTTAATTTGGTCGGAAAATATTAATGGCGGGGAAAAAGACGTTTCGCCGATTGTAGAAAGTGCTGACGATAGCACAATATACTTTACTTACAATTAATATATTTCTGGATTTCTCACATTAATGAAATGTTTTAGTTGATTTTAGACAATTTTTATTTATTGCAATTAAATGCTGCAATTAGCACCAGTCATGATAATGTTTCTTTAATCGTCATATTTCTGCACCAGATTAGATCGTAATGAAAATTATATTGCTAGAGCTTGAAAAATTACTTATTCAAATATGCTGAATTTTCAATCATTATTATTATTAATACAAATCGCGGCAATGTATGCCTCCAATTAACGCCAAGATCACGAGAATACGCTATTTAACCATAATAGTCTTTCAGAAAGGTATAATTTTGTTTTTCTTTTTAGCGTATGAAAAACTCTGACATCGTTATCAAGGTAGACAAACGAGTCAAACACTGGATGTAATGTAGAGCCCTACGCGTCACGCGGTGCTACTCTAAAGAACACACGCACACTTCAGCTGTACAGACTCGGATCCCGTCTTTGGGTTGTTGCAGCGAGAGCAGCGTTTTATTATTTATGCGTTTCGTGGACACCATTGTAAAAGTTGGAGATTATTCTCTTATTCTTATGCTGGAAATAATGTTAAACCAATTAATCACCTAGACAACCAATAAACCATTAGAAAGGCCCGCAGGTTCATTTATTTCCCATGACAATTAATCTGAGCGAGAAAAAGAGCATAGCGCGAGAAGGCTGCAAATATCAGCGCTGATTTTTTCCACAACTACAAATATCAGCCTGGATCGAACATGTATGTCTACAATAATAAAGTTTCCGCGAACAAAGATTTTTCAAGTAAATAATTACTGATGTGAGACGCGTCTTGAGGTCATGAAAAGAAACGGAAATTCAGATTTATATCGAGAGAATTAAATCCAAAATAGGGGTGCATTCCGGTTTCGCTCCAAGAATTAAAGCGCTGCATCCTTGCGTAAATATTATGCTAAACGCCGTTCTTCTTTTCAGGGTAAAGAGGTGACTTGCGCTCATAACGCCTAGCTTCCTCGTATTGCCAGAAATGGTTTGTGTCGCTCAGTGAAGCCAGCACACTAGACAGGCTCAACAGCGGCACGCATCTCGACCCTCACTAAACCTGCCATCTTGGAAAATGAGTGTGCGCCACCTGTAGTTGAGTTGGAGTCCGCGAATAGCGCGCCCGGTCGGTGTCAGGGGCACAAAACGTGTATTGGCGCCTCTCTTTCCCTGAATACCTGCACACCGAACAGTAGTGTGTAATATAAGTGCAATAAATTACAATAGAATACAATACAATACTCCTCGCCCTAATCGGATCAGGGGGTTTAATTATGCAGCGAAACCGAAATCAACAGTTAGGCCATCTGGAAACGACGCCAAAAGTTGTATTTAGCACGCGTGCAGCCAGATTCTGTTTGACCCGCGTGTGAAAATGAGCTAGCGTGGCTACGATTCACCAAGCTCGTCCAAGTCAAGTGACGACATGCATTTGAACGATTCGTCGTTTGCCTTCGACCCGCGGACATCGCTTCCAAGTGAACGACCCGCAGCCTCATCACCGATCCAGTGGTTCCGCCGAAATATGTACTGCAGATGCCGCTTCATGTACCTAGGCATGCCGCTTCAGAGCCAAAATCTGATTCCTTGCTTTGAAAGCTCTCCTAGTTCGATCGGTGGCCGTCGTAGTTGTGTTTGCGCAGAAACGGCATATGTTTGTTCGAAGCTTATGGCTGTTTTCGAGTAATATCCAGCTAAAAGGTGCGATTTCTGTGGCACACGCTTGGAAACTGCATTAAAAGGAACGTATTTCAGTAGGGTACACCGTACAGCCTACGAGACTATATATTTCGAAACAAAATACAAGACACCCATCGACCAACGCTTGTTATCTCCACCATCCAACAAATTTTTGCGTTTTGTGACGTCACGTAGCATTTACGGATGTCAGCCATTGACACTGGCGAAATTTGGGGTGCAGTTTCAGTACATGCGCTCATGACAGGTTTAATTAATCAGGGGAGATCATATATCGAAATAAAAATGACGTTTGTCTATATGATCGCTCCCTCGACGTAACGAGCGCAAAAACTAAAGTACTTCCGGTTTCGACCGGACAATCCCTTTAACTTTCTTTGGAACATATTTAGGAATAGAATTAACACTCTTGTTGACATATTTGTTCCATCAAGAATTTTATTACCACGAAGTGTCCCTCAAAATAAAGCCATGGATGAACTCTTAGTTACGGAAACTCATTACTGAAAATAAATGTGCACTAAAACAATAGCGTGCTCGTAATGATTCTGCATTACATAATAAGCTCAAGGTGATAGGCAACTTCGTCCCCGGCAAACTACTTGCCAACTTTAAATGTGAAACTCAGGCAAAACCCGAAAAAAATTTTGGAAGTTCGTTTGTTCGAATAAAACGGATATCGGTGGAGTTCCGCGCCTACTCGCCAGGGGTAGTATTTTAGTAGATGACACTTAAAAACTGCTAGATTCAATGACCATTTGCAGTCAGTTTTCTCGTCTGTCTAAAATTTCTTTTGACACACAAGGTGCTTCAAACTTCTAACAAAATAAGACAAGGTTCAGTATCTGGTCTCGATGGGATTCCCAACGCTGTCTTGTAGTTCTGCGCTGAAGTTGTTTCAAGGTTCTTGGTTATTTTGTTTATGGTATCTTTGAAGTGCGGTTGTTTACCACTGGACTGTAAATTTGCAAATGTACCCGTCCACAAATCTGTCCTTAAAATGTGATACATGAGTACAAATCCGTTTCATTGACAAGTGTGTGCTGCAAAACTATTAAGCACATTATTTACATTAACCTCACGGAGTTCCTTAGTCTCATAAATTTCTTTAGTCCGTCTCAACACGCTTTTCGTACGAGATTTGTTTCTGCACCACACAGTTGCTCGGGTTCTATCATGACATTCCACAATCGTATGATAAAGGCCAATAAGTTGACTGTATCTTCCTGGACTTCAAAAAAGCTTTCGATATGGTTTCTTATGCTCTCCTGAGGCAGAAACTTCATCAATTAAATATGGATCCGGTAATATTTATTGGATTGGTGATTACCTAAATGCAGAGGAAACAGTCCGTGTTAATTAACGCTGTAGAGTCCTCTTTTATAGAAATAACATCCGGAATCCCGTAGGGAGTCGGTCCTTGGCCCCCTTCCTATTTTTTAAATATTTATTAATGACACTGTTGATAGCATTTCTTCATAGATTATATGCAGATGATTGCATTTTGTACAGTGATGTGACTCGTAATGCTGATGTGTGTTTACTCTTCAAAACAATTTGGATAACAATGATGCCTGGTGCATCAAATGGTGCACGCTCTGTAAATATGTCTAAATGTGTTAGCGTCAGATTCACTGAAGAAACTAAGATTGTTCCTTCGTCATTACAATATTAGGTGGTGTTTCACTTGAACAGGCGTTGGAGGTTAAATCTTTGGGAGTAGTTCTTGCGCCTGATTTAAAATGAATAAAACGTGTTGGCTTAAGATTCATATTGAATAGTAATTAACAGTGCTAATCGTATGTTAGGATACTTAAAAAGACATTTTTTCCTCGCTCCGTCTTCATTAAAACTAACCATGTACAAAACGCTAATCCGTCCAAAATTAGAATATGCTGCTGCTCTGTGGGATCCTCGCTCACTCGTCACTAATTGCTCATGTTGAATCCATTCAAAACCGCTCAGCTCGTTTTATACTGACAAATTATCATCGCATTGCCAGCGTTACTACCATGAAAAATACTTTAGGTCTGCCGTTACTAACTCACCGCCGAAAAATCTCTCGTTTGTGTCTTTTTCATAGAATATTTCACCAAAATGTTACCCTTCGTCATAAACTAATTTCTCCACCATTCCTACATATATGCTCGCATTGATCATAGCCATAAGGTTGGTATTCCAAATTTTAAAACTTCACTATTTCAATATTCTTTTATGCCACAAACATCTATAGACTGGAACCACCTTCCCACTCGATTGCTAACATCACTGATATTGTTATGTTTAAAAATGCTATTACTAATATGTGCACTTTAGAGTTAATATTTTACAGCTGTCTCCTCTTCAAAGTACTTACCTTGAGGGTATTTGAATAAATAAATAAATAAATAAATAAATAAATAAATATTACGGCGAAACGGGTTTACTTAACGTAATTTTAGGCTGGGTCTGAAGGAGGTCTGAAGGAGGCACAATATTTTTCATATGTACGGTCGTACTTTGACTTGGCCAGTTAGATTTGGGATCCGCTTGAGTAGAACTTGGTAGATCAAGTTGAAAAGATACAAACTCGTGATGCAAGATTTGTTACGGGCAATTAGGATTTCAGAGCTAGCACTACTACATTTAAATTGTCTTTAAATTAGATACCTTTGAGTCAGAGGCGGAAATTTCTTTGTCTCAATCTTTTACATAAAGTGTTTTACACCGATACTGCTATTTGTAGGTCCAAGTATATCTTTGAGCCTGCCCACGTGTCAGAAAAGAGAAATAACGAAAAATCCGTCTATTTCACTGCAGAACTATCTTTTCAAATGTTTTTTTTTTCGCGGTTCATTGACGACTGGAATATCCTGCCAATTGACATTGTTAAAACAATATTGCCGGAGATGTTTTTTTAAAGATTCAAGGATAGTCTAATTATTGTTGTGTATTACCTATTGTCATTTTTATTTTACTTTCTGTTTTAGTGAATAATTTTCTATCTGTGCCGCCCCCCCCCCTTCTACTATACTGCTTCTTCGAGCGATGTAGATATTCGAATAAATAAATAAATAAAAACGTTTCTGTTCTTCTCCCTCTCGCACTGTCTTTCTTCGCTAAGTCTTTGCTCACGAGGGAGAGAGGTGCGTGGGGAAAATGGGAGGGGGATTTTTGCTGTTTGTTTGAAGATAACCTGCTTTTAGTCAGTCGATATATACAGCCTTGGTCAGAAGCTGGTCGCCCTGTCTTTTCTCCGTCAACGAGCCCCAACTAAATGCTCAACAACGAACGGACGCTCAGTGTAGGCTTCCCGTGCCATGTGTGGGACCTATTTTCTAGAGCAGCTGGGTGTGCGGATCAAAAAGGTCTCTCAGTGCCTTGTTCCTCGCGCCTCTTCGTCTGTCCAGTTTCAGAAGCATCCAGCGAGCAAAAAAGACGCAGCAGACGCCACTGCGGCGGCACCAAGGACGACACCATGACTGGGCTTAGGACTTTTCAACGGTGGCGGATGTTGGTTGCGCGTTCGTGGTTTTCGCTAAGCGTGCTTCTGACAGTGTGTATGAGCCCGTGTGGTGCACCTGTTCGGTTTTGTTAGTTAAACTACCGTACATCTCATTAATTTACTCAGCGGTACTGTGAGTACCTTGAAATATATTTTGTTGCGACAAAAAACTCGGTTGTTTCTAATTGGTCTAATCGATTTTGTCCGTAGCTGCTTGAGCCCGGGTTTGAGAAAACGTTAGATCTTACTGTCCTTTTGAGTTGCAATATGCATTTAGAACTCAATGTATGAAATAAAGGTTCAAGACGTCTTAAACTGAATTTTCAATCTATGGTTCACAGTCATTTCGGTGTCTAAAAGGTTGAAGGGCTGAGGCGGTTTGAAAGGCTGAAGGGATTGAAGGGCGGAAGGGGTTTGAAGGGCTGAAGGAGTTTGAGACTAAAGTGCTATTTTCAAAAGGGCAGCCCCACTGGCTGTGAAAACGGAAACACCTTCTGCAAGCGCCGACAGATGACGGCGGGATGCATATTTAGAGAGGCTTGGCGATATGACGCATAGCAACGGTGGCCACGCTGGGTCGGCTGGTTATGGGGAGCGACGCCGTTACGTAACACCTAGCAACTGAAGATCACCGGGGACGTCCTCCTTCGCCGATTTCGGCGCCACGTAGTGGGGGATGGCGGGTGCATCGCTGGGGCGCGTGTTAACCCCCTTCCCCCTCCCGTTCAAACCGCTTCGCGGCAGCAGTCTGCGGATGGCTCATTACAAATCACTAAACCACCTCTCGTAAAACGCCACCTTGCGGCGCCCCGCCGATGGCCCAAGTACGCCCTAGCCTCGCTGTCCCCTACTGCACCTCGGTTGCAAGGTGTTACGTAACGCCGTCGCTCTCTATAACCAGCCTATGTTGTGCGGCCGCCGTCCTTCATGCACACACTAAGTGAACTGATCTGCTTGTACCAGGGAGAAGAGGGTTTCGGGAATGTTCACTCCGCGGAAAAGTTCTGATAGGTTGAAAATCATCACGCTTTGATGTAAAGGAGGGTATCCTCGAAAAACAATTTACAGGGTTTTCCTTCACCGCAAAAATAAACTACAAATCCCCAAACGCTCATTCTTCGCCCAAAGGTAGCGCCAGAGGTCCGAACCAGGTGCCAGTTCCAGCACGAGCCAATAGTTTATTCAAAAGTTATAAGCGATGTTTTTGAATATTTCAATGGGAAAATGGGTCCCATTTTTGCCCGTTTTCGATTTCTGGCGCCATAGAGCTCCATGTGTTCAAGAGCTCCGTCGGCCACCCTTTTTCCATTGCAATTTTCAAGAAATCACAACTTTTGAATAAAAATTGGTTCGTGCTAAAACTTTGGCAATTCGGTTGGGATTTCTAGCGCTACCTTCGGAGAAATGAGCGTCGGCGATGCGTAGTTTAATTTGGCGGTAAACAAAGCCCTGTAATTTGGGGGGATATCCTGTATATAACCACTGTGCGAAATGCAGCAGCGATTTCGGCTAATTGTTTTGTTTAAATATAATTAAAACTCATAGGTCGTGAATATTTATTCCTTACTTTTTATATATCCTCCATAGAGGTAGAATAACGCCACTTCAGTCGACGTTAAAAAAATTGCAGTGGCTTAGCTGGGCTATGCCGGGATAAACATAGCGTGAGCTTAGTCCTTTGCGCATGCACGCAAAATGAGAGGCGCTATCAAGCGGCTCCGGCGCAGCGTCAAACTTGGCTACTGCGCAACAGAGGCGCACAGCTGGGCACGCGGAGGCGCCAGTGCGTCTGCCACGGCTATGGCGTCACTCCTCTGGAATGCGCAGACCGGCGAGGCGCGCGGCGGCGGCGGAGCGCGCGGCGGTGGCGAAGCGCGCGGCGGCGGCGGAGCGCGTGGCGGCGGCGGAGCGCGCGGCGGCGGCGGCTCCGGCGCGCCAGCTGTGCGCCGTGTGACGTCACTGCTCCTCGCGCATGCGCAGCATAGCTCTCCAGGAGCCACGCGAAACTGCTCAACCTCGGCCAGTGTAGCTAACTCTACAAAAAGCCTAGAACTACTTTTTATTGCGGACGGCGCTTTTGCTGTGGCGGAACGAGGCCTCCGTTGCCTCGACCTTGGAGTGTTATCACGTGCATTGCTCCGACGCTTTTATTAGGTCGCAGGGGCCGCAGCCTCCAATGTATGCCAAGCTATCGTGAAACGGAGTATAGCTCGATCCCAAGCACTGTCAAAGTAAATGCCGAGAGTAAAATACTTTACAATTCAGTTATTTTCGCTTCGTAGTTCTTATATCCTGCTACCTCAGATGAAATAGGTGGAACAGGCAATCAGAAGGTAGACTAGGCTAAGTGGTGCGAGCTACCGCCCATTATAAAGATTAAAGCCGTCCGTCCGTCCGTCCACCCGCCCTACAGCCCGCTCGCCCGCCTGCCCGCCGGTGATCAGCGTCCTCAACGACACAAAACGACAGTGAAACGGCAGGGACCAGGGGAGGGCAAAAGTCACCGTGATCAGTTTTGCCGCGTAGTCTTTGCGGTGAGCGAAATAGCTTTTAGAACATTTGGTTGTAAAAGAGAGAGAGAGAGAAAGAGGAAGAGAGAGAGAGCAAAAAAAACAACAACAACATATTTCTCAATGGCGTTTAAAGCGTGCACGTCTTGATATGATTAAATAGCAAAAAAGCTACTCTTAAGTTGGCTTTTTGCTGGCTTGTAGCTTTTCTGTAAAATATTTGTTTTATCTGACCTCTTCCATCTGTGGTTGTACGTTCTACATTAATGGAGCGGCGGTTTGCGCCACTAAGCACATGGTTACTTTAATGCATCACCGGAAGCGCCTTGGTTGCTCGAAGTCACGAGGAATTTTTTTCTAGATTAAACGAAATTAATTATGTGGTTTGGTGGTTCGCTAACAAGTACACGAGAAGCCCAGAAACTACACCATACTTCCAAAACATGACGGTGAATTTCACGATAATGAAACTCGGTATTTTACCTTCTCCTAGTCTACATGAAACAGTTTTTACACCCAAAATATCACTCGAATTTTGTTTCAGAACTGAGGCGTGGCGCTCAAAGCGATGGCTGCAATGTTGCTGCCCGTAAATTCTGCTTTTGGGTGGGGAAAACGGGCTGGAATTCTGCCTTCATGAACACGAATACGGCCTTATTGATAGCTAGAGCCCTAGCTAATACCAGCACCCTTATTACTTTGCGTCGAGTGGTAATTCACCGGCTGGGGACAGCTCCTCAGCGCATGTTTGAGGTACGTGGTCTGGGTGTTTTCTTCGTGTAGCCAGCGTGGCCGACATCCCCCACGATTGACGATCATCATCCGCTGGCCGGAAATCTCGATTAGGTCGGTACTTCCATTAAAGTGGTCACTACAGATTGTATCACTCTGAGAACATTGAGTGACCACAGTTTTCACAGTGATATCAAACACTATACCCATCATTTATAGAGGTCTGCAACTGCTCTCTTTTAAAACAATACTGCTCCGGTCGACAAAGCGGAGGTTCGCTTGTTCAGGTAAACCATCCCGAAACTTTTTTTCCGACAAGAACGCCACGCGCTCATGAATTAAAATTAGAATTTTGACTGAACAACAAACATCGCCATGTTCCCTGGGAATATTTTAGATGACACACATAAAATATCAATAAGCAGTAATTAAACTTTTGGACGCGTATAGTCTTTGATTTCACGACTCTACAAAATGTATTTGCATTGAATCCTAAAGGCCACTATTCGCAAAACTATCAAGTTCTGCTTTTCTTTTTTGTGGCTAAAGATTGTAATGTTTTTGAGGACTGTAATTGCCTGGGTATAATAGAACGCAAATCATTCGGAATTTTGATATATCATTAAAAACTTTTTATTCCGCGGAATGCCCCAGAAAGTTGGTCATAAGCTTCCGTGACACTCGATGTTTTCTGTATTTTTTATGTATAGCGTTATAGAATGAACATCAACATTCACAAAAATGAAAAAGCGCAGTGAAGCAAAGAAAAACACAGGAAAATTAGCCAGTAAAGACACTGTGCTAGAAGAGCTGCACCGGTCGGGCTGCGGCACAAAGGAACAAAAAAAAAAATCATAAGAGGATTTTCGTCAAGGCCTAAGTCAGCGAAGCTAAACATTCAACAAAAAAAAACGAACAAACAAACAGACAAGTTGAAAAGTTTAAATCCAGCGTAGTCTCTTTTCCGGCGCACTAGCGGTTGTAATCCCCGTTCCTGCCCCATAGGACAACAACGCTCTGTGCTCCTTCCGCTCGGCCCAGTGAGTCACAGGGGAAACTCGAAGCTTACGCACTCGTTTCGCGACGATTTGTTGTTCGGGTAGTACCCTGCAGCTCCAAGAGCAAACACAGCAGAGACAAAATCTCCAACGCCCGTTTGTTTGTTTCTTTAGATTCTTTTTGCCCTCCCGTTTGTTTGCTTTTTGCAAAAGATAGGCGCACCATCTAAAGTCTTTATTATTTGTGGCCCTGTCTGTTTGTCGAGGGTACTTAAGCCATGATGCATGCTTGATGCGCCCCTTTGACAGTTTTTATGGGCAAATCCCAGATTATTGCTTTTCTACGTGTACGTGCAAGTACCTAAGCAATGTCCAGGATCTTTCATTCTTTCTTTTGCGTGTGCCTTCCGCTATAGCGTGCTTAACAAGATGAATGTTAAAATTACCAATGCGAGAGCAATCTAGAGGAAAACGTCTCGAGACAATATCTGGGTTTCCGGATCTCAAATGGGGCGAAAAGGACAATGTTTGCCCTTAGGCGTCGTATTTATTTTTATTTACTTATTCAAGTAGGGAGTGGACAACAGATAAACAAACAAAACAGCAAAAATAAACACTTGTGGTACATGCATAAGACAACAAGAAGGACAGGGCATTCCACAGAAGTGCGAGGCATTAAGGAATAGAAAAATGCATTCGTGTAGCAAGGCAGGACGCCAAACTTATGTTGATGATCTAATCGACGTGATATGTATGATAAGGCTGTTAGAAGGTTTTCACGCAAAGCACTTAGTACATTTACTAAAAAAAATTGAAATACGCTGACAAATTTCTGTAATGCGAAATTAGAGCGCAGCTTTGGGGTATTTTGATTGTACGAAATGCCGTGACGGGAAGGTACGCAGGAGGAGGAGGGGAGGGTACAGAGGAGGGGGAGGGGTGGGTATGGAGGACCCTCCCTTCATTCCTCCTCCCATCCTCTTGTCCTCCCCTCCTCGTCCTCCTCTGCTTCTCCTCCCTTCCTCCATCACCTCCCCTCCACCCACAGTTTCCCCGCTAAATTTAGCTGGAAAATTGACGCCACGTGACCTTAACACCAATTAGGTTTCCCCGCTAAATTTAGCTGGGAAAATGACGTCACATGACTTCGTGTCACGTCACGTATGAACAAATTCAGTTTCTCCGCTAGATTTAGCGGGAAAATTGACGTCACGTGACCTCAACACCAATTTAATTACCCGCTAAATTTAGCAGAAAAACTGAATTGGTGTTGAGGTAATGTGACGTCAGTTTAACCGCTAAATTTAGCGGGGAAACTGAATGCGCAGTGTTGCAATATGGGACGTCACAGACCTTCACACCAATTCAGTTTCTTCGCTAAATTTAGCGGGGAATTGAATTTGTGTACAGGCCTGTGACGGCCCATAATGCAACACGCGCGGTTACGCTGGCGGCGACGGCGACGCCGCGAAACACGGGAACGAGCGCCTAAGAGCTGCGCTCTAAAAAGAAACAAGCGAGAAAGCTGTCCGCGTAAAGCAAAATTAGGCAAAGGTAATGATAGCTTCATAGAGATTACATAGAAGTGCGATGATAGTGAGAACAAATAAAACGTGCAGGTTTCTTTTAAATCAATTTTAATGAGTGAATGAGGTACTCTATGCCGTGGTCCCAGACGGAGGCTGCGTACTCAAGCTTCAATCGAACCAGTGGTTTACAGAAAAAGAGCTTAAAGGATGAGGGAATAGAACGAAACATTTCTCACTATGGAGATGAGCTGAGCTACCAACTCATGTTTACAAACAAACCGGAGCACCCATCGCGGACGCCACCGGTGCAGCGCATGCGCGATGGAGTGTGGGCAATAAGCTCGCCGTCGCCCATAAACAAACCATTGAAATGCGATGTTGTTCGGCGTCCGTGTGAGTGCCCGTGCTTTTTTCGCGTTGGAATTGTTGATTCTACGTCTTCCTGGCGATGTCTGACTACTTTGAGCGGCCTCAGTCAAATTACCGAGGCTCGTTACACCGCAAAACGTCGCGTGAAAAATGTGACATGCGGCGATTCATTCTGCGTGGACGCCGCAGAGGATGTACGCTAAAGCCTTATTCGCATGAGATTCCGCTTGCAATTTTCAGTCGCGACGTCGCTCGGGCTACAAAAGCGTGAACCGTAGCTCAGATGGTCGACGTTGATAGCGCAAATCGCAAGCAGAATCGGACCAAGTGAATCAGGCAAAACAAGTCGGTGATGGCCACTGGTAACAATGATCAACATCTTCTTGTATCAACTGTTTACACCAAGCCTGCTTACCCCAACCCACCTTCAAACTTAAAGTCTTTTGAGGCCTGCATTTCTTATCGTAATTACCGGGCCAACGTTTGGTCTACGGGCCGGTGTCGTCTGAAAGAGCACGACGACAAGCAGAAACGTTTGAAAGAGCAGACAACAGTTCGAAAGATCAGGTGGCCGTTTAAACTTGAAGGCGCACTGAACGTACTCCGCAGGTGACCCGTTCAACTTGACGGTTTTCACGCGTTCATGTTGGAGCAAAGCAAATAAATCTGACGACCCCAAGTATTTGTCAATTCAACCCAAAATGCTTCCCGCCCAAGCAATCGTGGTCCGACGGCGTCTAGTTTTCCCCTTTCGCGGCAGATATCCAAGTGTTTGGACGAACCGAGCACATGAAAACGGACCTTCAAACCTTTCTCGACTCTTTTGGTACAGCCCCAGTCGCGGCGTTTTGACGAGAAGGCAGGTTTTTGTCTGGTTTCTGTCAAAACAACGCAGGTTTTCACGTCTCGCATGGGGACTTCCTCCCACAACCCCAGACCGGAGGTGCGCTCGGTGCGCCACCACCGTGCCGTGACTGTAAGAAACGTTTTCGAGGGAAAGGAGGGCTGAGGAGGAGGAAGCAAGCGGAATGCTGGAGAGGAAAGGAGGAAACTCCCTCCTCTCTTCAACGTTCCGTCTGCTTCCTCCTCCCCAGACGTCCTTCCCTCGAAAACCTTGTTTAACATGTAACTGATTATAGTTGGTTATTATTATCATCACGGGTGGAACCAGTTGGACAAGGAAGGAAGGAGAAACAGCAAAGGCAACCGACCGCTGAACTGCCAACTATTTTAATAAATCGTCCTCCTCTTCTACTAATTCTTATGCGTATCCTTTTGCTTCTGCTCTTTTATTCATTCTGAATCGTGTTGCTCCCTTCCTCCTAGATTGCTAGACGAAGCTCAACAACCAGGTGTCAGCACCAAGATAAGAGTCGCAAAAAATGACTTACTTTCAGTGTTCTCTTCAGTCAAAACCCATAAAGAAGGAGTTCCATTCCGGGCCATCGTATCAGAAAGAACTACAAGGAAGGCATGCGTGTGGAAGTTTTAGGCCCAGCGAATCTCCAACGTACAGATTGAAGAACCTTTCCGGATACCAAACTCGGAACATGTTATATCCTTCTTTTAAGATCAAGAGCACCACATCACTTCTGGTTTTTCTATTGATGTAAAGGACAGGTATTACTCTATCCCGCACGCAAGCCTCATACATGTTTTCCAGGCCATCATCGAGGAAAAGGGGATCATAAAATTCCAAAACACCGCAGGCATGAGCTTAGGCACCTTCTTGGAAATCTGAAGATTCTACCTGTGAGCGACGATAGTGGCCAATCAAGATCACCAGTATGTGCAAAAGAGTGGCGTTTGCATTGGTTGCCAAGTGGCTCCCCATCTATGCGAAACCTTTATTGCGAAGTGTCGAAAAGCCATCCAGGAAGTCTTAAAAGATGCACGCATAGGGGTTATTTTAAGGTATGTGGACGATTTTCTTATTTTCTGCACCCCACAAGTTAATGACCAAGCAGATGGATGCAGCAAAACCACATTAACACAATTTCAAAAAAGCTGCATGGGCCTCACCTTCACTCAAAAGACTCCAGTGGATCAATTAATTTGGTTTCTCGAATAGGCGTTAAAGCTCCAAGCAGGGCATGCCTGTTGGCAATACCAAGCACGATCGGGGAAAGAGTTTACCCCTACGAATGCGAACATTAGAAAAGTTTAGCAGGGATTAGCCATCGCGGCCCTCTCCGCCAGCCCCTGCCCACATCAAGTCAAACAAAGCTTTGATATCCAGATCTCTCGACTGCACAATGCCGAGTATCCAAGACTCATTATTGGCCTCTATTTGTGCAAAAAATATGTCGCGCTCTCAATAGGAACAATGTCCACCGTGAAGAACCAGCAAGGAAATCCAAGAAGCTCTTTGCATTGGTCTTGTGTATTTATAAAGTCACCAACAAATTGAAAAAAAAGCGAACCGGCAGAACGTTCAAGGTATGCGCAAGGCACCCAATAACGCTTATTTCCTTATGCCTCAAGATCAATCAGGCGAAAACCGACAGGAAAGATAAGTGTGACACCAGACACTTTAGTTTCTCATCTACATAAACGACTTACCTTCACTAATCTCGTCATCAGTGAGGCTTTTTGCTGATGACTGTGTACTGTACCGCCGAATTTCTCATCCTAGCGATTCGGAGCTCCTTCAACGCGACGTCGACATCTTGGGCGAATGGTGCTTAACATGGCAAATGAACATCAATGTTACTAAAACCAAGCTCATTTCTTTTAATACCTCAAAACACAACACTCCCTCGTACTCAATTTTTTGCGATCCTATTTTATCCACTCAGTCATACAAGTACCTAGGTATCACTTTCACCGAAGATCTCACCTGGAATGCCCATATCGAAAACATCGTTAACACATCATTAAGAACTCTGGGATTTCTGAGAAGGCATTTATACCTTGCTCAACAGGACGTGAAACTTACTGCATATAAAACCCTCGATAGATCGAAACTTGAATTTGCTAACACCACATGGGCTCCTCAACTTTACCTAATTAGTAGGCTAGAATCAGTCCAGAATAAGGCCGTCCGCTTCATTCATCGAAACTACAGTACGAAAACCAGTGTCTCCCAGCTAAAGGTTCTTTCCAATCTAACTTCTCTTGAATCATGTCGGACAGTCGCTCGCCTTACTCTTTTTCATAAGTTTTATTACAACATGCCATCATTCATGCTCACTCACTGTAAGCCTGCCTCATACATTTCTTTGCGTCACGATCATTCCTTAAATATTGCACCTATATTCGGTCGCACTAATAGATACAAAAACTCTCCTCCTGCTCTGTCCGTTAAAAATTGGAATTCTCTCCCAAACGACATAGTCACTGAACAGAACGAAATAATATTCTGCGAGAAATCTTCGGCTTTGGTACTATGATATGTCTTCAGCGCCATGACTGCTTGTGTTTGCTATAAACTGCGCACTGTGTCCCCAGTTCTGTTGTGCCCGGTTTGTGTAAACTTTGTTCTGAATTTTGTATAGTTCGTTTTTAGTTTTGAACTTGACAATCTACGTTCGGTTACTGTAGTTCGGTGCCAAAGGGAGTCGTTTACAACATACCGTTGACATGTGGGTTGTGCTTTATTGGACAGATTTTGCGCTGCTTGAACCACCATGCACGTGAACATGTAGCCAACCTGAAAAACCTGACGGGATCAGGACATGTCGCTGCCCATTGTCGAACTTGCAAATGCAAAGTAAAGCTTGAGCAAGCACGTATCTTAGGGCTCCATAAAATTAGCTTGCAATAGATTATTGGCGACGTGAGCGATCAAAAACGTCGCTGCGATCGCTCTTCTACGATAGGCCGAATGCTGTCTAGGACGTCAGCAAAGGATTTCCCATCGACGGAAATAAGAGGAATGGAACAACGTCAATTTTGACGGTGTTGACAGTGTTGGTTTGAGAGTGCTATGATTTCAAGCTTCCACCATGCTCTTTACAAACACCTTCAAACTTGTTGTTCACAAGGTAATGACGTCACGAAAGGTAACCATAGGAGGGCGCCACCAAAACATCTCGCCTCAAGAAAAGCTCTTTCTGCTGGGTGTCCTTCCTGCTGAGTATAATTAGAAGGAAGGGGGCAACACGATTCAAAATAGAGAAGAGAAAAGAACAGAAGCAAAGGGATACGCATAAGAACTAGTAGAAGAGGAGGACGATTTATTAGAATAGTTTGTAGTCCAGAGGTCGGCAGTCTTTTCTGTTTTTCCTTCCTACCTTGTTCAGCTGGTTCCACCCGTGATGAAAATTTCTCCTTAGAAATCCGAGCATCCGGTTAGTATCGTGAGCGACGTGCACTATACGATCCATGACACGTGTCACAGGTTCGGGTGGAAAAGATCCCATAAACAAACAAACTTGTAATTTGAATTGAACCGCTTTCCAGGTGCTAGGGCCACACCCTGGCAATAGACTTCCTGAGAGGCGGTAGGAATTGAGAGCGAGTCGAGCCTGGCGTAACGAACACTCTTTAATGGTAACGGAATTCAAAAGTAACGAAAAGGTGCACAAGGCGAAGACATAGTCGGTGACAGAAAAAAAATACAAGTACAAAAACCGTTGAATTTTGTGACAACAGGTAAGACGTTATGTGCAGACCAAGGCATTTATAGATTTGCACGGGTTTCAATCGAACTGCGTAAAAGGGACGCTAAAATAAAGAAGTTTTTTAAAGGGCTGAGAGGGGAGACATTGCTTTTGTGTAAATATTTTTATGAAATTTGTTGCAGCAATATTTACTTTGTGAGACTCAATTTAGCTGAGGGCAGCCCTGCTCTAGGCCCCGCCCGGTGCTTACGAAACTAAGCTACCTTTTTTTCGGCTGTCATTCGTTGGAGAGATGATTGACGTGTGAAATGTTGGTTGTAAACTTTTATCTTCGTGTCGTAATAGTATTTATATCGACAATACTTTTATGTTTGAGGAACATATATTCTAGATAGAGTCATTATTGTTTTCAAAAATATCTCGAGATCGCATTTCCGCTTTGGCTTCAAACGATAGCAGACATGTCTGCCGTCGTTCGCGTCGTGCTCAATGAGCGTAGGTTGTTGAGCTTGTTTATTTTTATGAGTGTTAGTTTTTCTGTGTTCACCGAGGTGTTTAGCAAAAGATCTCCTCAAGCGACCTACTTTCCAGCAAACAACTGTCGCAAGTGCGCGCCTTTCGAAGCGCTGTGCGGGTGATTGGGTTCGTAGCGGGACTGGCCTAAGTCAAGTGTCCCACGTCAACTATGTTGCTTGATCTGGCTTGATTTGTTCCTTTTCGAGTGTTTGTGCTGAATAAATGCGTTGGTACCCGTAAAAGCGGCCCCGCTTGTCTGTAAATTGTGCAACCGTGAGGATTGAAAGATACCTGCACAGGTAAGAATTCTCTCGAGAGCCGTTTGACTGGAGGCAATTTGGCGTTCGGCTCGCATCACGTTTGTATATGTTCCCGTCATTTCGCTTCGAAAGGTAAGTTGCATTGGACTTTTGCAATGCACCTGGCCTACTAAAGCGAATATTTTTACGTGGCGCTGAATTGCGCGCCATGACGCTCAACCAGGTTGCTCGAGCATGCCATGTAAATAAAATAACAGTAAAGGTGGCAGTACTGCAGATAGATTTTGTTAATTTTTATTCCTCTTTTTCACTTATTTCCACACATCGTTAGACGCTCATGCATTATGGAACGCTGGAACGCCGCTTTCATGGTCGCGTCATCTGTGCGTTGCAGAAGTCTTTAGACGAGGGCAGAATAGCAGACGGACGGAGGCAAAAACGGACGTCGACGAGCAGCTTTTGGTTCCACGTCTCGCGGGCATTTCAGACAACGATAGACGGTGGTGAAATAGCAGACGATACCGGAGGCTGCCACGTGTCTGCTCGCACGAATAGCAGGCGGTGTTAGACGTCAGACTAGACGCACCGGATGTCGCGAAAGAGAGACACTTGGCTTGTTAACGTCTTCAGCCGAGCTGCTAAGCCAATTCATTTGTAATGGGCGGGGCCACTGATCTGTGGGCGGGGCTTAGAACGTGCCGTGACCTCAACCTAAATTGCGTCTAACGGCAAAACTATTGCCCGAAATTTATTCTTTATTTTGTGCAAAAATGCCCAGAAAATTACGCGTCCCATCTATGACTTAAAAAAGTTATTTAATTTTTGTGTTTATTTTTTAAAGAGACATTCAAATGAATTTTTTCAAAGCTCTTCATTTTTTTTTGTAAATTGTTTCATTAAATTTTTTTTAGCAAAATTCACGCCGTTAGACGTATTACAGGTGGGAGTAGCCCTGCTCTACGCCCCACCCGGTGCTTACTCAACTAAGCACCTTTCCTCGGCTCTTACTCTTTGGATAGATGATTGACGTTTCAAATGTTCCTTATAAAATTGTTTCTCTGCGCCGTAATAGTATTTACACTTCAATATATATCTGTTTGAGAAACAAATAATTTAGATCGAGTCATTATTGCTTTCAGAAATATCCGGAAAAGCCTTTCCTCTTTGGCTTCGAACGATAACAGACAAAAGATTGGGTTGTGTGCGTGTTTATACAGCCTAGAACTTGGTCTGCCTCAACGGGCGACGAGTCTCCCAGCTGTAGATGAGAAATTTAGCCAGTGCAGTACAACCGGTAGCCTGGTGTCTTTAACGTGCACCACGTAGTAGTGTGTACACGACCGCACGCCGGTACGATGCTCATCCAGATCGAAACGGGCAGGGGTGGAGATTGAGCCCAGGATCCCTGGGTTCTGCAGCGCGAACTTTCGCTCCACGTGCTCCGAGCTGGTGTGCGCTAGCCCACTCGGCCACCGATCCCCCACCCCCCCTCTCATCGATATCAGACATGGCTGCCTGCGTTTGCGTCGTGCTCAACGTAGCTCGTTGAGCTCGTTTATTTTTATGAGTGCGAGTCGTTCTGAGTTCACTTTGCTGTTTGGACAAATATACCCTCGACTGACCTAATTTGTAGCAAACAACTGCCGCAAGTACGAGTCTTCGGAAGCGATGTGCGGGTGCTTCGGTTCTTAGCGCGACTGACCTAAGCCTAGCGTCCACGTCAACTATGTTGCTAGATCTGGCTTGATTTGTTCCTTTGCGTGTGTTGGTGCTGAATAAAGATGGTGATTCCCGTGAAAGCGGCCCCGCTTCTTTTTGAATTGTGCAACAGTCGTGATTGCAACCATGGTTTAATACCAAGAAGACACCAACATGGGCAAGAATTGGCGGGCCATTTGGCTGGAGGCAATCGGGCGTTCTGCTCGCATATCAAGTTTGTTGTCGATGTTCCCGTCATTTGGCTTCGAAAGGCAAGTAGCCCTCAAGTTTTGCAGTGCACCTGACTTGGCCAACGCAGATATTTTTAGGTCTGTGATATCTTGCGCTGTACACACGAGGGCGCCACCGCGGTGGTAAATAAACAGACGACGAAGACGATGCCTGACTGGGCCAGTCAGTGCGGTCTGCGTCCTCGATTTGGAATGTTGTCCCTGACCTTGACTCGGGCGATGTGCCTGGCGTGGATTATCACAACTGGCGACGAGCGATAAAGAACGGTCGCGCACGTCTTACCTGTTTGTCCTGCATCAACTTCAGCAGCCATGCCTGTCATCGGGAAGGTGGAACCGTTCGAATCGGCTACGTCGGATTGGACCGAGTATCGCGAACGGGTAGAATTGTACTTCGCCGTGAACGACATCGCTGCAACGAAGAGGACTGCCGTGTTTCTGACGTGCTGCGGGTCAGAAACTTACTCGCTGCTGCGGAGCCTGCTCGCCCCTACGAAGCCTGCCGATGCAACATTGGCTGCGATTTTCGAAGCTTTGAACAAGCACTACTCGCCGAGGGTATCGGAGGTGGTGGCCAGCTTCAAGTTTTTTCTCGGCATCGGCGGGACGAAGAGCCTGTCAACGATTACATCGCATCGCTGAAGAAG
Source organism: Ixodes ricinus (assembly GCA_037355805.1). Taxonomy (NCBI): domain Eukaryota; kingdom Metazoa; phylum Arthropoda; class Arachnida; order Ixodida; family Ixodidae; genus Ixodes; species Ixodes ricinus. The sequence goes on along the minus strand of JAZHYW010026266.1, from coordinate 1,497 downwards.
CTTGCCGAAGACTGCAACTTCGCATCGTTTCGGGAGCGCATGCTACGGGACCAAATCGTGAGCGGAATCAACGACGTCGCGATGCAGACTCGCCTGCTGGAAACAGCCGAGTTGGATTTTGAGACCGCAAGGAACACCGTAATCGCCATGGAGGCTGCCAAGAAAGATTCCCGTGCATTACGTGCTCAGCCGGCTCAAGCGACACCTGAGCAGGCCGGGGAGTCTGCGAATGTTGTCAGGACTAAGCCCACCAAACAGCAGGCAAGTGGTTCTTGCTTCCGCTGTGGGGGTAATCATCTAGCACACCAATGTCGTCACGTGGGCAGCGTCTGTTTCAAGTGTGAGCAGAGAGGACATTTGGCACGGGTATGCAGATCCAATACATGTCAAACGGAAAAGGTGAGACCCAGGAGTGGGTCGAGACCTGTCCACAACGTGGATGACGAGCTGGGAGCGCCGGAATCCAAACCAGGAACGCAGGAGGCGTACGACCTTTGGGCGCTTCAAGCGGCCGGACCAGAACCAATGCGAGTCGAAGTTGCCGTCAACGGAGTGACATTGAACATGGAGTTGGATACCGGTGCCAGCGTGTCAACCATTAGCGAGAGGAAGTTTACGGAGCTGTTTCCTTCGGCGACGCTGGAGCCATCGGATGTCCAGTTAAGAAGTTTTTTTGGCGATATGAAGCCTGTGGTGGGCAAGCTTGAGGCAACCGTGAAGCTGGGCGAGAACGAGCGCGTTCTGCCCTTGTTCGTCGTAAAGGGCCCGTGTCCTACGCTTTTCGGAAGAAGCTGGATGAGAGAATTCAAGCTAGGAATCGTCAAGCCAGAAGTCGTCAACGCTGTGACGTCCGTGGAGGAAGCGGTGAGCCAGTTCCATGAAGTATTTTCGGAAGGACTGGGTACCTTTGATGGCGTGGCCACCCAGATTACCGTACAGGAGGGTGCTAAACCAAGATTCTTCAAGCCGCGAGTCGTCCCGTTCGCGTTACGAGACAGAGTTACTGAGGAGTTGCGGAGGATGGAGCGCGAGGGCGTCATTCGACCAGTGAAGACGTCCGAATGGGCCGCGCCCATCGTTCCCGTAGTGAAGCGGGATGGCCGTGTTCGCCTGTGTGGCGACTTCAAGATAACAGTCAACCCTGTGACGGTGCTCGAGTCGTACCCGATCCCTCGCATCGAGGAGCTGTTCGCAAGGCTAACGGGGGAGTCAAGTTTACGAAGCTCGATCTGAAAGATGCATACCAGCAGGTCCAGTTGCACGAAGACTCGCAAAAGTTTGTTACCATCAACACCCCGAAGGGTTTGTATCAATTTACGAGACTTCCGTTTGGGGTGTCGTCAGCTCCAGCTTTGTTTCAACGCGCGATGGAGAACCTCCTACACGACCTTGATCATGTCACAGTATACTTTGACGATATACTGGTGACCGGCACCAACGACAGCAACCATTGGGCAAATGTGTGCCAGGTCCTGGAGCGACTGAAGAAAGCTGGAC
>JAZHYW010026265.1:0-18882 GCA_037355805.1 Ixodes ricinus | reverse complement strand
TTCGTTATAGGTGAGTGAACAGAACTTGAATCTTCCTTTTGCTTCGGAATATTCTTCGAGTTTTGTGGCCGCAAATCCCTGCAAATCCGTGTGAATCTCTGTGATTCCTTTGTACTGTCATGGGGGTTGATTTGGGCACGTACAGAGTTCGTATTGGATGTTTTGTTCCGCGAAAAAGAAACCATGCCTTTACTTCGCATCGCCATGTTTTGAACGTCAAATCAATGTGTCCCAGCGCGAAAATCCTGCTTCTGTCATTATGCATTGCGCAACTGTTGCTTTGCGCGGGAGATGTTGAGGCTAATCCGGGACCTGACAAGATGGATCTGGTCCTGGAGTCCCTTCAGGGTGTCATTGCTTCGAATGAAAAGAACCAGAGAGAAACTACAGCTACACTAGCGGGCATTAACGCAGGAATTGCAGACATTTCACGGCGTGTGTCGCATCTTGAAGAATCTCTTCGCGAGGTTACTCACTTAAAAGAGGAAGTGAAATCTCTGAATCTGACGGTTTCTAATCTTAAAACAGAGGTGGAAGGCATCACCACCAGGCAACACAGAATGGAAGATGTAATTAGTGTCGTTGACGACTTAAACAATCGTCTTCGTAGAAATAACCTAATAGTGAAAGGCCTACCTGAACAAGAACGTGAAACCTGGAACGACACAGAGAAAAACGTTCACGCGTTCTTCTCAACCCATCTAAACATCACCTCCGGTGAAATCGAGCGCGCGCACCGGATTGGGCGGCCTAGGGCTGGGACAAATAGGCCGATAGTTATAAAATTTCTGAGTTACAAAAGCAAGTGCGAGGTCTTAAGCAATGCTCCCAGGTTGAAAAACCTGATATCCCCTAAAGTCTGGATTGAAGAGGATTTTTCGCCCAGTGTGCAGCTTGCCCGCAAAAAACTTCGTGACTATGCGAAAGAAAACCGAGGTACAAATAGATTCCGACTATCGTACGATAAGCTTACATTGAACGATGTTGTTTACTCCTACGATGCAAACAGTGATCAGGTTATCTCGGTTTCCCGAGGCAATACGATAGACCACCGCCCATGACCTCAAAATAAATATAAAACCAACTCTTGCCCCACTACGCAGATTGGCCCGCTCTCTTTCCTGGTAGCCAACTTCCGCAGTCTATTGCCGAAGCAAGATGACTTGATGGCTTGTATTGACTCTTGTTCTGCTGATGTTGTTTTGGGAACGGAAACCTGGCTTACTGAGAATATTGCGAATTCAGAGCTGTCTCTTGCTAACTCGTTTACTATTTATCGCAAAGATCGAACTGGTACCAGGGGAGGCGGAGTTATGGCAGCTGTCAGAAACACCATTCCATCCTCTTTGCTTTCCTTTCATAGCTCTCTCGAAATTTTATGGGTTACCGTTAAACTATCTTTTCAGTCGTGTTTAATCGGGGTGTGTTACAGGCCCCCTAGCTCCTCAGCCGACTTTATTGAAAATATAACTACAGTTATCGACGAAGTTCATTCTAAATTCCCTCACAGCCCTCTCATATTAGCTGGCGATTTTAACTACCCCGGTATTGATTGGGCTGCATGTACAGTGTCCGATGAATGCCCCCAAAAAATGAGTGCCGGAAATTGTTGGAAATGGCCGACTACTTTAATATGCAGCAAATGATTACCACGCCTACACGTGAAGATGCAATTTTAGATTTAATTTTCACCACCCATCCCGAGCATGCATCTGTACGCGTCATCGACAAAATTAGTGATCATTGTATTATCCACTGCGATTTTGCCCTGACTGTTAACAAACGGGACCAACTTAGCAAAGAAATATTTGATTATAAGAGAGTTGATACGGAAACTTTGTATTCTGTATTAAGTGAATTTTCTAGTACATTCCTGAGTGGGTTTGATGAACGGTCTCTAAACGACAATTGGATCCTCTTTCGGGATAAGTTACTGGAGGCTCAGGCTGTATGTGTACCCACTATAAAAATCGCCCCTAGCCTGCACAAACCGTGGTTTACGACGAGAATTAAACGCTACCTACAAAAAAGAAACGTCTGTACAGTCGTGCCGTGCTTTCACACAGTCAGCACGATTGGACCATTTATCATGCTCACTCAGTATTCTGCAAAAACGAAATAAAAAATGCCAAGCAACTTTTTTTCGATGACGATATCTCAAACATGCTTCGATCCGACGCAAAAAAAGTTTTGGAAAGTAATAAATCCAAAGCCAACTCCAGTATTACCTTGTATTATTTGTGACGACGGATCAGTACAAACTTCACATCAATTAGCTGTTGGTTTTAATACTTTTTAGCAGTGTTTTTACTGAGGAGAACGTGTTTCCACATCCTACTTCTATTTCCTCACTTACCGAAAATATAATGAACGATATTGTCATTTCTAGTTACGGAGTTGAGTGTGCCATTGATCGTTTGCAAACTAACTCTAGCCCAGGTCCCGACGGAATATCTACTAAGCTTTTAAAATTAACCAAACACATATCTGGAGTTCTACTGTGCAGGCTGTTCCAACAATCCCTCTCCAGTGGTCAACTACCTGATGACTGGAAACTTGCTCATGTCATTCCAATTTTCAAAACCGGAGATAAAAATAATTTCAATAACTACAGACCCATATCGCTCACTTCCGTTTCATGTAAAATCTTAGAACATATACTTTCATCACAGATTATGACCTACTTATCTTCAAACAGCCTTATTTTCTCTAATCAGCATGGGTTTCAACGTGGTCATTCTTGCGAAACACAACTATTTGAATTGATTACTGACCTTCACCTTTCTGTTCACTCCTCTTGTCCTACCGATGCTATTTTTATTGATTTTGCTAAAGCTTTTGATCGGGTTCCCCATAACAGACTAATATACAAATTAAAAACTATGAATATAAACGCTTCTGTTATTCAGTGGATAACTGCTTTTTTAACAAACCGCTCTCAATCTGTTGTAATTAACAAGTGTGTCTCCTCCCCTATGCCGGTGAAGTCTGGCGTCCCTCAGGGCTCTGTCCTCGGTCCGGTATTGTTTCTTCTATATATAAATGACCTTCACTCTAACATTCAATCTACCATACGTCTCTTCGCGGACGATTGCGTCATTTATCGGGTCATTTCTAACCCTTTGGATTTTCGCATACTCCAACGCGACCTAGACATTGTCCAGCAATGGTGCACCACATGGTTAATGCAAATAAACACTAACAAAACTAAAGCTGTCACTTTTACAACGAAATTACAAATCACTCATCACGCGTACATGATTGGAGAGGACCGCATTGAAAACGTTACGTCAATTAAATACCTCGGCGTCCACCTAACAGCTAACTTATCATGGAACCTTCATATTGAACATGTAACCCGCAAAGCTTCCAGAACTCTTGGTTTTCTTAAACGCTCTTTATTTCAAGCTAACAAAGAAACTAAACTCCTCGCCTATACTACCCTCGTCAGGTCGCAGTTGGAATATGCATCCATCATATGGCACCCTCATCAGCTTTACTTAACCAACCATACTGAGGCACTTCAAAATAAAGCTGCAAGATTTATAACCCGCGACTTCTCCCGTACTTCCAGTGTGTCTAACATAAAACGTAACCTCAACCTAACCCAACTGCAGTACAGACGATGTATTGCTCGCATGTCATTTTTCCACAAGCTCTATCATGGATCATCTCCCCTTAGGACCTCATTCATTCAGCCTGCACATCGTATTTCGTCTCGCGTAGATCATCACTTTAAAGTCTCGCCCATCTTTGCCTGCACTAACTTGTTCAAGAATTCCCCTCTGGTTCTTGCCATCTCCGAATGGAACAGCCTGCCCAGAGAAATCGCGTTAATCACTTCACCTGATATGTTCATTAGTTCTTTAAGTAATATGTACCAACTTATATAGTGCTGCTTTGTGTCATGTTTTCATCCAGTGTTCTTGTTATTTATATTGTTTATTGCTTGTTTAACATTGTTTATGCCAACTATGTAATCGTTTTTTTTTTCACTTGACCCAATTGTATCAAACTTTGTACTATCGCTCCCCCCTCCCCCTATGTAATGCCCGTTTGGGCCTTTAGGGTAAATAAATAAATAAATAAATAATATATATATTTCGAGACAGAAGTAAACGGCGAGATATTCGACGAAGTATGGCGCTTTACAACGTGAACAAAAATACACCTTAGTTTCAAACGAAGCGCAGTTATGGAAGTAACATACCGTGCAATTTTGATTCCAATGGACTGAAAATTTCATTTTAACATTTATTACGGAACACGCGTGCACCCATAAGCACGCGAGACAGGAGCTGGCAGAGAGGAGGAAGTTATAAATCTTGCTCCGAGATCAAAATAGATTCAGACTTTTTGCTGCGGTGATTTTCAACGTCGCCAGTGGAACGGTATATTTGCCGCGTATAATCTTATTTTTGTACTGTACGCGACTCAGCATAGCTACGTTGCGTTCACCGTATATTTTGTGTGCCATAATCTTTTTGAATTGGGTGCAGTATGAGCACAATCCTTTACCCGTAGCACTGTTGTATTTTTTTTTTCTTCAAACATGCCAGTCCTAGAAGAACTTCTTAAGTTTTTGTTTTGTAAACAGTTTTGAACTTTGCGACTATCACGTTATTATTACTTCGCAAGCTGTGCCGTTTTGCGCAACAAAGAAAAAATACAAATCTGAAAAAAAGACGCGAGAGATTGGAAATTGATTCTCAGAACCAGGCCGAGTTTTTGCACTAAATCGAAAGATTGTCAGCTTCAGAGTCACAACGTATACTATACACTTGTATAGAATTGTAATATCGCTTTTTAAGTTGTCATTTCTGAATATATAGTAGGTTTTACGGAGCGAGGTACCGAAAAATATTTTCACAAAAGCAAAAAATAATAAAATCAAATGGGCTTCTAAAATGAACAAACCTTTGTTGTTGTGGTGGTTTTCGTCCGAGAGCGTGACGATATCAGCAGAATTTCTGTGCCAACCGAACATATTGTCGCAGATTTAAAATTGGCGACAACGGAACCAAGCACATTGACTCTTCATTGGATCTCGATGAAATCGGCTCGTGTCTATGGAAGGACAGCATGCGGTGCATTTTAAATCTTGCTCTGCTTTATCAGAGTGCCAACGGATGGATGCGATATTTCCGGGAAATGTTTCGGCATCTGGTCGTGCAATTATCACAGCGTGATGCACGTTAGGCTGGTGTCAGGGTGGACAATAAAAATCAAGATGATATACATTGTGACTTTGCCCCACTCGGCTTACTCAAAGGATTGTCTGCGATAAAAGCAAGAAAAAAATCCAGCACCCCTGGACACTTGAGAGCATTTCATACTTCGATGCAAAAAGCAAAGTGTCCTCCTTTTTCCCCTAACGCAGTTATGCAGCAGCCTCTACAGCAGCAAAAGGTTTGGAAGTGTCTGGTGAAACCCAGACACCTGATGTGATGCTAAGTGAAACACGCTACCAATGCTGTAGCTGTTGCAAAACAAAATCAATTAACCAAGCTGCCGTTGTCCCAGCGACCCAGAAATCACCACAACTTGCTCTGCTAAATCCAACACGAACGCCTGCCAGACCAGATAAGCAGAGCAAACAAGAGACCTCTGCACCAAAACAGAACACTCGCGGAGTTGTTCTGTTTTGAAGAAATGGACGTAGATGTACCCATGGGGTACAAGTAACCATGAACTTTCAACAGAACAAATGGAAGTAACTGATTACTGCCCTCAAATCAGCTCGGACGTCAAAAAGTATTATCTGAGCCTGAACCAGGGAAAGACCGATGGCAGCTACCCGAGGCGAAACATAAAACTAAAATAACCCCTCCTCCTTAGTGAGGCGCTTATTCCACATGACCAAAAAAGAGAAAATTATTCAATAGAACATCAGAGGTTTGAGGTCAAGCGTCAAAGACTCTAAAGAGTTATGTGTTAAATACAAAAAAAATCCAGTTTTTGTATTGCAAGATACCTTCATTAACTCAGATAGCTCTATTACATGAACGTTTAAATTCAGAGCACACATATGTTCGCAAAAAAACGAAGTAATGGCCACAAGGGTGGTTGTGTGACCACACTTGTGCCACTTCAAATCCATGTTTTTGTATGCTTTGGAAATTTAAGAATGAGCACCTGCTCTTCCCGGGTGAGTTTGTTGTAATATATGAATGTTCTGATAACAGAAGGACGAGGAAGAAGACAAGATATGACAGACGGATTGATGAAAAAGAAGAAGCTAACGAGAACAGCACCACGGACAACGGACAATTGTACACGGCAAGCCTTTTTGATTCAATTGTATATAGTGTAAATAAATTAGTTGTTTAAATTAACGTATATAATGTTTCTAAAAACAACGAAAAACGATTGGGACTGGTTTCCTGGTTAGAAGTGTTATGCCCTTTTGGCCGTCGTGGTGTTAAAAACAAAACTCAACACCTGTCTTGCATTTTGACTAAAAAACATCGCTCGAGGCTGTGGTGTATGAGCCCACTTAAGAAGTCTGATTACTGGATGCAGTTTGGATTTACCTCCAAACTTGACAGTACAGAAACGAGAGATAGAAGCACTACTACAAGAGCTTCTATCCCCGTATATCATCTTTAAAAACTTCAATGTTGACCATCAAGTCTGGGTATGCTCTAGAAATGATGTACACGGTGAAATGATACACAGTATTTTACTCATGAATTCCATCACACTCATTACCACAGGTTCCCCAACGCATATAAGCATGATACACAGAACATCCTCAGCTGTCGACCTCAGCATTTCCTCCTTTGCTATTCATCTAGACCTTTCTTGGAAAGTAGAGACGAACCCATTGGGATGTGTCCACTATCCCATCATTCTGGAAAAACTGAAGCCTACTTTTTGTATACGAGCCCGTTATCCCCAATGGATATTTGGAAATGCAGGCTGGGAAAATACTCTAAAACAGCAACTTTACCAGAGGATGCCTTCTCAGATGTTTTTGTTGAAAAAAGCCGCACAAGCAATCACTGCCCTAATTATCGATGCTGCAGCAAAATGTTTTCCTAAATCTTCCAACAGATTTTCTATTCTCCCGATACCCTGGTGGAATAAAGACTACAAAAGCCCGAGCAGCTCAGAACAAAGCTTGGGCAATATTTAAAATGTATCCCACTACCGCAAAGCTCATTGCTTTTAAGAAAGCAAAGGCTACTCGGCGAAGATTACAGGACAAGCAAAAAGTTATTGGAACAGGTCCAAGGAAACGACCAACCCTAAAACAAAGGATTGCGTTGTGTGGAATAAGGCTAGGAAAATGTCAGGAAAATACCCCAATATGGTAAGGACGTATCAAATTTGGAAGAGCACGCAGGCCTGTTTTCGAGCCGTGTCTGCTGAAATTTCAAGCTCCAGTAACTGTACTAGTGAATTTTTAAAACATAAAAGTGTGCAAGAGAAAAAAAAAAGTATTCGCATAAAGGCCGAGAACTCCGTCCCATACAACGAGAGGTTAATTTACACTGAACTTGAGAGGGCTCTAAAAGGAAACAAGAACACGGCAGTGGGGCCAGATGACACCCATTACTCTATGATCTCTAACCTTTCACCTGATTTGAAACATTCTTTCCTATCCTTCTTCAACCGCTTGTGGAATGCAGGTGAATTCCCCGAAATATGGTGAAGAGCAATTGTTGTTCCTATCCTGAAACAGGGAAAGCACCCCACAAATGTGAGGAACATAGGCCTATCGCGTTGACAAGTTGCCTATGCAAAGTTTTGGAACGCATGGTGAAGAATGGCCTCAGGCGCTACTTGGCAACCAACGACATCCTTAAATCATCACAGTGTGAATTCCGAAAGAATTTTGGAGTCCTGTATTAGGAATGCTTTTGCCAACGGGCGACACTTGGTCTCAATATTTTTTCAATCTTGAGAAAGCTTATGAGACGACATGGGCTTACGAATTTTACAAGACCTCATCAGCCATGACATTCAAGGAAATCTTCTGGTTTTTATAAAGCACTTTTTAGACCATCGGACGTTTCAAGTTAAGAGAGGATCATGTTTGTCGCAAGTAGGGTATTTCTCTAAGAAATGGAAGTATCCCAAGGCTGTGTTTTAAGTGTTGCACTGTTTTTAATCAAAGTAAATTCTGCTGTCACCAACCATACCATATTTATTATTCCACTGTATCTACCTCGATGACTTGCAGATTTTTTGCCAAGGATCGCATCTATCGTCTGTCTCACGGCAATTACAACTTGGCCTAAACAAGCTCTCTAAGTGGAGCAACAAAAATGGGTTAAAGTTTTCAATAGAAAAGACTGTGGCAGTACCATTAACACGGTAACGGGGTCTATTCCTGGAACCTGAACTAATACTCCGTAAGAAAACACTCCCCGTTATGAAAAGCCATATGTTTCTAGGTGTCAACTTTGAACAAAAAAAAAAACTTTTCAACCTCACAGTTTAGACCTGCGGAGCAGGTGTTTAAAAAAGATGAATATTTTGAAAATGCTTGGTGGCACAACATGGGGGTCGCACCCAATGTTCCTGTTCAAAATGTACAGGTCCCTCATCCGGTCAACCTTAGATTACGGCTCAGTTGAGTATGACTCCGCAAGAAAGTCTGTTTCCCAAGGTTAGACTCGAGTAGCACACCAACGCATTCGTCTTAGCATCGGCGCATCTTAACCTCACCAGTAGAAAGTTTGTACAACCTGGCAAACGAACCTCCACTGAGCATACGCCGCGAAAGCTGTGAATCGCGTACGTGCTAAACGATTACATCATTACCCCAGCATGAAACATATGAAGATATCGTACATCCCAAGTATAAAATGCTTTTTCACAATGAACCGCACATTGTCCCTTACCTCGGCATAAGTTGCAAGTAAGGAACGAAAAGCATGGTATCAATTTGTATAAAGTACATTATTGCGTTCAAGAGCTGGCCCTATGGGAAGTACTGTAAAGCACAGTGTAATTTAAGGCTACTGAAGTTCGGAAAAGTGACAGCCTCACCTGAAATATACCAACAGACATTTAACGAAAGGCTGAAGGAATACAAAGACTTCTCTAAAATGTACAGAGATGGATCAAAAACGAATAAATATGTGGATTGTGCTTTTATTACGAAACTAGAGACAAGACAGTTCAGGCTTTCAAGACTTGTTTCTATTTTTACAGCAGAGGCCCATGCTATCCTGGTTGCACTTAACTATGTAGAGCTTGGGTACTGGAACACAAATTGTTATCTTCTCAGACTCCCAATGTTTATTGCAGGCATTAAAAGTGCGCAACCACAACTCCTCTAATGCATCACTGAGATAAGAAAGCCTACTAAGAACTTCAATAAAGAGGCACACACTCGTCTTTTTGTTGGGTACCGGGCCATGTACTAATTCCAGGCATTCTCAACCTAATAGAGATGAACCTTCCCTGAATGAGACTTGAAGACTTGCTACACGAGCACATGCACACTCAATGGAAATAATTATGGAAACAACAAACCCAGAATAAATTTTATGCTATAAAATCCCACACTCGCCCCTGGCATTTCTCAGAAGAATTAACATGATGTGAAAATGTCCTCCAGACCCGTCTTCGCATTGGACATACACGGCCTACTCGTAGTTACCATTATAAATAAATCTGACCTCCCCCCCCCCCGGAATGCCCGATAACTGCTACACTACACTCACCACTCTACATCTCTACACATGCCCAAAGTACCCATTCATTCGGACACATTTTCAAACACTATCTAGCGAGAACTCATCCCTTTTCATCCGACATACCTTTTAGCCAGATAGCCCATTAATCCTTACCGTCAACTCTTGACCTCTCTATCTAGATACGGCCTAACTCTCTTTAATTTAACAGCTACGATAATAGCACCAACTAATTCTGACATTTAGCGCCCACTTTACCAGATACTGATGCTCTTTGATCCAATGGTAGCCTGTGTGCCAAGAAACAGCAAACCATCTTCATCTCGGATTCCTCGAGGCTAAGAGAACTGGCCAAAACTTCCATCCTCTGTGTTGTCCAACCAGTGCCAACATAAAAAAAAGATGTCTGAGCGTCTCTGGTTGGTTATAATGCAGACATTGGGGGGTTGATTGCTTTCTTAAAGCGGTTCAAAATAACTTGCCTACTCGCGCAATCAGCGTTAAGGCGGCGAAGAAAGGAAACAAACTTCAAGGATAGACCACGCAGTCGCGAATTGGACCATTTTCAAAACTCCCAAAGGCGATACAAGATTTGTTTTTATTGAAATAATTATTTCGTGAATTTAGGAAACGATCATTTATGCATTTATTTGTTTAAAATACTCTGTAACGGCCTACACACAAGGGGAACACAAATAATACGTCACAAATATTTATCATGCACTCGAACGATAGCTACAAAACGCAGCTTTATTTCAGTTAGCAGAACATTTGCCATTGCATTTTTCTTGCTCAACGCAGGGTGAGCAATGCGCATATGAATCTTCGGTTTTATCATTTTCACTACCATTCACACCGAACAACTGATGTATAGCTCATCGTTTGCGCAAACAGATAAGCTAACACTTAGACCCACGTAAACCGAAGCCATTATGTCGAGCAACGCGTGCAGCTGCCAAGAGGACATAAAAGCGGGGAGGTGAGAACATTCCTTTTGTGCGACTTTCGAATTAAAATAAATAGCCGACGTCATTTACAGACCTTTAGCTTCGCAATTTCTAGCTGAAAATGCGGTTGCGAAACTCAAACGCTCGACATTATAGCGCAACCGTTTTTTCTTGTGATGCAGAATGCTGGGATAGAGTTTTATTTATTATTTTAGGCTGTGTTTTTTTATCGTTTCGCTTTCTTTTCTACATACAAATAGTAAAAGAAGGCTTAGGGAAATCCTTTAGGGGGTTCCTATGTGCATGAACCTACCTTCAACCACCGATCGTTTCTTTTTTCATTTCCTGGCGTTGGCTCGTGTAGGGCGTCTGTGTGCATTATATATGATGAGGCAATTCCGGGAAAGAGAAACCATCATTTAGGCGTCTGAAGCACGTTTCTTTATTTTTAACTTGTTTTGTCCCGCTGTACTTGCGACAAAGCTCTATTTTCCGGGAATCGTTTGTACGGATTTTGCAATCCGACGCATTTTGAGATTTGTGTCAGCGGCAACCCAAGCACCTCAAACGAGCGTAGATAGTTCTTTTTTTTTCGGGATCTAACTCAAGTTAAGTGCTCCCATAATTGTATCAACAAGCCAAACAACCTACGCTTTATACAAAACAACAACAACAACAGCAACAACAACAACTGAGCGTTTGTTTTGTATTTTGCATGATTATATTAAATCCAATTACTGACATTCAGAGAAGGAGTCTAGCGAATCACGAGGCACCGATAACATTTAGGACATAAAATGTTTGCGTTAGGAGCGTTAAGCCAACACCAACCAGAATAATCAAAACCCGTGTACTAGACTTTTGACGTCATCACAGTGAGATCGACCGCAGACGCAATTCGATCGCGAGCGCTGTGTCGGCAATCGGCTGGGCCTTTTATTCAATCAGTGTGTTGAAGGGCGCTCGGTGTGAGACTGGGGCACAATTGCTGAGTTGGCGTCATCTACAGTGATGACGTTCCATGGAGGCTGTTTACAGGCTGTTCGAGGGCATTGATTATTCTTGGTGGTGTTGATTAAGCACGGCGTTCACTTATTCATAATCCAAGCGCAGATTCAATTCTTAAACTCAAAAGTACAGGGTTTTCTTGAGAAAAGAGAACCGTGTTTTTCTGCCCGCGTGCATAAACAATGCACCGCCGGAAGCTCGAACTCCGTGAGAATGTAACGCTAGCGCTTGGGACAGAATGCATAAGTTTGAGAACATGACGGTACCTGAATCAAAAGATAATCGAGAAAGACGAAACTTGCACAATGAGCCGACGTCCACCCAATCTTTATATTGCCAAAAGAAGAATTGTCTTTCTGGACGCATGGAAAAACACCTATTAGCAAGAAATAAAATATTGTTTTCCTTTCTTGCTGACAATGTTTTTTTATATCCACTGAAATAGGTGTATAGGCATCAGAATGTCATTTCTGATTTGACGATATTAGGCTTAGGTGGACGTCGGCTGATAGAGAAAGTGGGTTTTTTCTTAATAATCTTTTGGTCCAGGTAACGCGTCATGTTCTCAAACTCGCGGACCATCCCAACCGCTAGCGCCAAATTATCGCCGAGTTCGAGCTTTCAGCGATGCGTATGTTTCTTTTCCCGGGCCGAAAAACGCGGTTCTTTTTCTCAGAACACGCTGTATATGTGGGTTCTACGTTATTTTATGATCTCATTATGCCCATCATGAGCATTATATCTTTGTGTGAATGCTGGAAGTAAGCGTGCTGCATTGTTTTAGAAAAGGAAAATATACGTTGAGGTAAAACGCTAATGTACAACTTATAACCGATATTTTTTTTAAATTTTATACTGAAAAAGTTAACCGACGGAGCTCTCGAATACATGGAGCTGAATGGTGCCAGTTGCCGAAAACGGGACCCGTTTTTTTATTGAAATTTTCTGAAAATCACTTATAACTTTTGACTGAGATGGCAGTTAGTTTTGAAACTTTGGCATCTGGTTTGAACCCAGAACCGTTAAAGGTGCATTCACACGGCGGACATGTCCTCGGACAAGCTCCTACGAAATCGGTGACGTCACCTTTTTTTGCGGTTCTAAATACGTCATGTTCCAGGCGAAAAAAGCATGCAAAACTCAAGAGCCGGTCCGCGGACCACAGGAACGTGTCCGGGGACGGGTCCGCGGACCTGTTGAATGTTGTGTATCACGTGGGCAAACGTCATAAAAATGGTTTGTGGACCTGTCGTACTACGGTTATCGAGATTTTAAATCCATGCAATTGCCGCTTTTTCCTGGTCCGGCGAGGTCCGTGCCAGGTCCGCGGATTCGGCGAACTGAGAAGGAACCAATCGCGCCAAACTGCTCGCGCGACAACTAACTGCACAAGTCATCTTTTTTTTCTTTTTTTTTTTTTTACGGCCTACATTCAGCATTTCTGGTGTGATACGCATTACTGTGCTCACGCAACATTAGAGCGCGAGGCGCTTGTTAGGAGCTGGAGTCAATTGAGTTCTAGAGGGTCACAGTCGCACTCCTAATCCGCGATCTGTGCTGAAGTTTGCATTCGGCAACCGATAACGAAACCATATTCGCGCCGCTAACGATCTATGCATTTGCAGGGTACAAAGCGCTAGAAACAACAGACATAAAACTGCTTGAACATACGTTCCTTGGCTATCGTAATTTTAGCGCTTTACTACACTTCAAACGGACATTGAACTCATTCGCTATCGGCATGCGCCTTCTACGGCGCTAACGATCATGTGACCGCTAACGTCTTAAAGGCCGACGTACAACCTCGGTTTTCTGCAGGGAAGATAATTCTCTTAGCGCTCTCTTCTACTAAGTTTTGAGGAGGAGCCAAATTGGGGCAAGGTAAAAGTGGAGAGGATATAGGAAAGGAGGAGGCGGGGAAAAGTGGAAAGCGCGAAGTGTACGTCCGCCTTTAACTGAGCTGGCCTACCTCAGTTAACTGGGGTGGGGGGTTCGCTTAAATGGGGCTAAAGATGGCGGCGTCCCCGCCGATGGCCGGCGCCAGCGAGGCACTTACTATACCCACAGGGCAATGAAGTTTGGTTCGACAAGTGGCGCCATTTCATGGGGAATTTTCGCAACTCTGAGACGGCCCGCGGCCGCTATCATTGGACCCGATCTCGAGCTCGAATCTCCGAGCGCCGTTCCGAACTGTGACGTAGCGCTCGTGTCCAATCGCTCGCATGGCCTTGCCAAAGTTGACTCTTTTTGGCCACCAGCCGCGCTGACTAGCAGCTGACCGAGGCGCCTCCTGTTCACTGCCTATCTAGAAAGTTTCGTAGAAGCGAATATTGTCGGAAAGATATGATTCTGGGCCAGAGCTGCCGCTAAAACGATCATGACACATCGCGGAAGCCTACGTTGGGCGAGCGCCGCCATTGTGATGTTGGTGCCCATAAGACTTTCGTTATGTCTCTCTTGCCTAAATTTGTGTTAAAGGAGCGGTGCAACGATATTCAATTGGAATGTTTTTCACTTTACACGAGCTTACTGGCACTAGTGGGACTCAAGGATACTAGCTCGCAACGCCACTGGCCAAGAAACTCCTTTGTTGCGGTGTAATTTCAAGGACAAAAGGAATCATTTTCATTCAATCTCTCCTTTGCAGAATTTGATGACGTAACGTGGGGATCGCAGTACACCCCGAGTGACGATATTTGAATGCGGTTCATAGATTAGACCCGAGCATTGCGTGGGCACTCGATTTGGGCTCGTGATAATTACTAGCTCGAAGCATTCGGGTAGTGGCCCGTGTCAATCGCTGCAACGACGACATTAGCCGAGCCATAACAATGTCTGGAACTCAGCGCGTGTCCTGTGCTTTGCGAACCACAGCGCGTAGCTATGATTAACATTGGCGGCATATAATCGGCTCCAGATCACGTGGCCGCTTGTTCTGGCTGCGAGTTGAGGAATAAACGCTGCTCGTTTTTCTTTAAATTTTTGCTGGGACTTCTTTTGCGTGGGGTGAAAAACGAACGCGTGTTTCATAGGTCATTAACGTCAGGGATCCGTTTTAAGTGGTATTTGCGCAAATTACAAAAATTGTTGCATCGCTCCTTTAAACGTTCTTGTTCTTTACTTCAAAAAAAAAAGCTTTTTTAAATATTTTTGTTTTAAACGTTTATAATGAATAAAAAGTGTGCATGTAATTCAATTGCGTCGCTCAATAAAAGAAAATCATGTGACATCAGTTTTAGTTTTGTCTCGGTTTCAACTGAGATCGAAAGTTGCTGTTCTTAGGCCTATGTACCGTGTAACACCTGGTAACACGGGACAACTTAAGCGCCGCTCACGCACTTGCAACCGAGCGCGACCGAGAGAGACAAGGCTGGTTTTTAAGCCTCTTGCGACGGCGTACGACCTGCTCTGCAGCAGTGTATCCGGTTCTTCGCCGTCGCAAGAAGTTTAAAAACCGGTCTTGTCTCCCTCGGTCGTGCTCGGTTGCAAATATGTGAACGGCGCTTTAGTTGAGCTCGATGGCAGTCTGGAGGTGCCAACAACCGTTGGCTCATTGATTGCTGAAAGACGTTTACAATTTCCTGTAATGCCGAATTAGAGTGCGGCTCTTGAGGAGGAGGAGGGAAGGGTACAGCAGGAGGAGGATGGTCATACCCTCCTACCCGTACCCTCCTCTCCTGCTCCCCTGCCATTTAGCGGAAGAATTTTCGGTAAATTTCCTGCACTTGAGGAGGAGGAGGGGAGGGTACGGAAAGGAGGGTGTGGACAGCGGAACATGAATACCATTTTAAGGCTGTGCTTGTATTAGGCCGACAGAGCTCGCCGTATGACTAAGGTTCCTCTCTTCCCTTTGAAACTGCTTCAACCGGGGCTGGTCAGGTTGGGTTCAAGACACAAAAATCCCTGGCTGTCGCTAGCAAAGTATCCCAGCGCTCGAGCTCCCTCGAGCTCCTCGAGCGGTCCTTTTATACCCGTAGATTTCACTGGCTACTCCATCTGTCGGCCTGTCAGTCCACCGTTTATTTTTTGCAATTTGTTTACGCTTCAACGTGACAAATACATCTCACTAAAAGGTGAGTCTCCTCACTCGGAAATAGTAGATAGAACTAGTCATAATACCGACGAAAGTTTTCACCATTGTGTTCGAAAAGTCAAAAATAGACAAAATCGTTCCACTGCACATGGGTGGATCTCGTCAGCTCCGCACGCTTGTCCTCTGAGTTCAATCTCCTGCTCGCTCACCTGTTGACGTTGACACCGGCACTGACACAGAAACTGGCACACAATCACTAATATCACCAACCTGAGAAGGTGGAAGACTCACTACTTGCTTGCTACTGTACGAGGGTATCCTCAGCGTCATAGAATTCCTCTTTGTTCGAAGTGTCTGGCACTTGGAGGGTTCCCTGTGTCTGTTCACTGCGTAGCGCCGCTATCAGTTTGCTGGTCGCTCTTGACACGCACCATGAATGGTTTCATGCGGCTTACGTTCACCGCGTCGAGTTTTCCTCGTTGAGTCCTCGACTTCCCAGTCATTTTCAGCTGTCTGTCGGAGCACTCTGAACGGGCCGTGATGCATAAACTTCGTCGTCTTTCCTCGTTTCGAAGTTGCCATTCGTATGTATACAAGATCTCCTGGCTTAATCTGGACGGCGCGCCGTTGTTGGTCGTACCTTTTCTTATTATTCTCCTGTGCCCGTCGTTCACCTAGCGCGACGATCTCCCCTGCCTTCTCCCACTTCCTCAGGACCTCTTCATTTGATGGGGATCTGAGGTGGCCCATCGTGCAGACGAAGCATCGCATCAATGGGAAGCGTTGGTTCGTGCCCGTAGAGAAAGAAGAACTGCGTGTAACCAGTAGTGTCATGCACTGACGAGTTATAACCTATAACTTATACGCAAATGTTTCATACGGCAGAAACTGGTCCCAGTCTTGATGTTTCGAGGAGACGTACTTGCTTATAACCTCCACCAGGGTGCTATTAAAACTCTCGCAGAGCCCATTTGTCTGGGGATGGTAGGCCGTAGTTTGAGCGTGGTTGGTGTCCATGAGGCCAAACAATTCATCCATCATCTCGGCGACAAAGTGATGACCCCAATCAGTTAGAACAGTTTCTGGCGCTCCGTGGCCAAGGACCAAAGTTTCCAGGAAGCTTTGGAGGCGGAGGCTGCCGTGGCGTCAGGGGTGGGCACTGTCTCGACCGGATTTGGTGTGGTAAGCGCCCGAGGCCATTCTGCGCTGCATGCACGAGGGCGCCACCGCGGTGGTAAACAAAACGGACGACGAAGACGATGCCTGACTGGGCCAGTCAGTGCGGTCTGCGTCCTCGATTTGGAATGTTGTCCCTGACCTTGACTCGGGCGATGTGCCTGGCGTGGATTATCACAACTGGCGACGAGCGATAAAGAACGGTCGCGCACGTCTTACCTGTTTGTCCTGCATCAACTTCAGCAGCCATGCCTGTCATCGGGAAGGTGGAACCGTTCGAATCGGCTACGTCGGATTGGACCGAGTATCGCGAACGGGTAGAATTGTACTTCGCCGTGAACGACATCGCTGCAACGAAGAGGACTGCCGTGTTTCTGACGTGCTGCGGGTCAGAAACTTACTCGCTGCTGCGGAGCCTGCTCGCCCCTACGAAGCCTGCCGATGCAACATTGGCTGCGATTTTCGAAGCTTTGAACAAGCACTACTCGCCGAGGGTATCGGAGGTGGTGGCCAGCTTCAAGTTTTTTCTCGGCATCGGCGGGACGAAGAGCCTGTCAACGATTACATCGCATCGCTGAAGAAGCTTGCCGAAGACTGCAACTTCGCATCGTTTCGGGAGCGCATGCTACGGGACCAAATCGTGAGCGGAATCAACGACGTCGCGATGCAGACTCGCCTGCTGGAAACGGCCGAGTTGGATTTTGAGACCGCAAGGAACACCGTAATCGCCATGGAGGCTGCCAAGAAAGATTCCCGTGCATTACGTGCTCAGCCGGCTCAAGCGACACCTGAGCAGGCCGGGGAGTCTGCGAATGTTGTCAGGACTAAGCCCACCAAACAGCAGGCAAGTGGTTCTTGCTTCCGCTGTGGGGGTAATCATCTAGCACACCAATGTCGTCACGTGGGCAGCGTCTGTTTCAAGTGTGAGCAGAGAGGACATTTGGCACGGGTTTGCAGATCCAATACATGTCAAACGGAAAAGGTGAGACCCAGGAGTGGGTCGAGACCTGTCCACAACGTGGATGACGAGCTGGGAGCGCCGGAATCCAAACCAGGAACGCAGGAGGCGTACGACCTTTGGGCGCTTCAAGCGGCCGGACCAGAACCAATGCGAGTCGAAGTTGCCGTCAACGGAGTGACATTGAACATGGAGTTGGATACCGGTGCCAGCGTGTCAACCATTAGCGAGAGGAAGTTTACGGAGCTGTTTCCTTCGGCGACGCTGGAGCCATCGGATGTCCAGTTAAGAAGTTTTTTGGCGATATGAAGCCTGTGGTGGGCAAGCTTGAGGCAACCGTGAAGCTGGGCGAGAACGAGCGCGTTCTGCCCTTGTTCGTCGTAAAGGGCCCGTGTCCTACGCTTTTCGGAAGGAGCTGGATGAGGGAATTCAAGCTAGGAATCGTCAAGCCAGAAGTCGTCAACGCTGTGACGTCCGTGGAGGAAGCGGTGAGCCAGTTCCATGAAGTATTTTCGGAAGGACTGGGTACCTTTGATGGCGTGGCCGCCCAGATTACCGTACAGGAGGGTGCTAAACCAAGATTCTTCAAGCCGCGAGTCGTCCCGTTCGCGTTACGAGACAGAGTTACTGAGGAGTTGCAGAGGATGGAGCGCGAGGGCGTCATTCGACCAGTGAAGACGTCCGAATGGGCCGCGCCCATCGTTCCCGTAGTGAAGCGGGATGGCCGTGTTCGCCTGTGTGGCGACTTCAAGATAACAGTCAACCCTGTGACGGTGCTCGAGTCGTACCCGATCCCTCGCATCGAGGAGCTGTTCGCAAGGCTAACGGGGGAGTCAAGTTTACGAAGCTCGATCTGAAAGATGCATACCAGCAGGTCAAGTTGCACGAAGACTCGCAAAAGTTTGTTACCATCAACACCCCGAAGGGTTTGTATCAATTTACGAGACTTCCGTTTGGGGTGTCGTCAGCTCCAGCTTTGTTTCAACGCGCGATGGAGAACCTCCTACACGACCTTGATCATGTCACAGTATACTTTGACGATATACTGGTGACCGGCACCAACGACAGCAACCATTGGGCAAATGTGTGCCAGGTCCTGGAGCGACTGAA
>JAZHYW010026264.1:0-17641 GCA_037355805.1 Ixodes ricinus | reverse complement strand
GGCACTCTAATCAGCGCGCCGTTAACACGTAGGGGAGCGTCCTAAGGCAACCCGGTATGAGCACGCGCGCTGACACTGGCGACGAAAAATACGCGGCAGACGACAAAGGGAGCGGACGAGGGGCTTGCATGCTTTCCACATTCACAACACAAAAAACGCTTAAGCGTACTTCTGAGCATTTTTTTTTTTTCATATTTCCGTGTGAAGAAACAAGCAAGACCCATACAAACAGACAGGAAAGCAAAAAGAGCGAACAAGACTGGGGGGACTAATACCAACTCCAGAAAAAGGGGAATTCGATCCGCAGAATTTCGGTGGTATCGGATACGGGGAAGAGGGGAGTTCCATCCATCCGAGAACTGTCCCCGACGACAGACAGCGGAAAGAGGTATGTCTCCTTCCTTTAAAAGGAAGACAAAAAGTGAAGGTGCGAGAAGAGAAAGCAATCGGAAATCCATAGACCTCGACATACGAGAGTGGGCTGGCCCTCAACTCGCCCCTTGCATAACCTCCACGAGAAACTAGAGCTCTGCTGTCTATGTACTCACTGCAAACTACAGAAGAGAGATAGGAAAACTCCTCGAGATTTTAAAAATAATTACTCATTTCCGCTTTTTTTTTTTTTTTTTTGTTTCGCGTTTGTAACAACACGAGACAGCGATAATGGTTCTAAAACTTTAAATCAACAAAAGTATTTCTTTTTCTATTAATTCTTTAGAAAGCGCGGGATCAGAGTTGACGGCTCGTCGGAACGTTCATTCCAACAAACAGGCGAATAACGAAGATCGACCTGAAACTCTAAAAGCAAAAACAGCCCTTTAATTGATTCAAAATGCAATAACTATGCAAAACCTCACGAAAGTATTGCCTCTTGAGATACATTTTAATTTGGCTATTTTCAGAATGTACAAAGGTTAAAATATGTTTTTAATAATCCTTCATCACGTTATTTTTTTAACGTCCGTCATAGCTCTTTTTACAGTGAACATTGTTATACGTTGTAATATCTAGTTTGTCGGGTTTTTATTTAAAGCATGAATTGCATATACCTCTAATAGCTATGTCGAACATGTATCGTTTGATTTTCCATGAAATCATGATCAAACATGAATGAACCAAATACGGTGCGCGTTGTCCTCTGGTCTCACCGCTCAGACGTCGCGCATATGCAGAACGCATCGGCGATATGTACGCAAATCTGGACAGCGTGACGCCACGTTGTCACGTGACAAAATGCGACGTGGCCACGTGACGCGAAGTCATGTCGCACCGTGTCCTGGCATTCCGCGTCACCAGATTTAAGTAAACGTCGTTCACATTCGAGCCCTGTGACACGTCTAACGTCCCGAGATCTCACCGGGACGTGGCGTGGTCGACGGCAGGTAACGCGGTATTTCTGAATGTGCGGCCTGTAGCGACACTAGCCAGGTGACCCATTGTTGCCTTCCGCTCAAGACGTTAGTCCGCCAAGTTGAGCGATAACAGCATGTCACCGCTACGGCGACGGTAGACGGTTACGATAGATGACAACTTCGTTAGCGTTACAACTTACCGTGCCTCAAAATCGCGAGCCATTCCACTCAGGTGAAGGCGGCGATGACCAGCAAAGCTGCTTAGCACACGACACAGACGTGACGCAGAATTTTGAACGAAGGTCCGAACACATTTATTGTCTTGATCGGCGGTCATCATGACGGAAGGTAAGCGCAGACATGGCGAGGACTATCGCCACCCTGAGGAGCCGAGAAAACTGCAGCACGCGCGATGTACCGCCAGCCGGCGGCAGTAGACACGCGCGTCGGGACCGCCACCCCGGGGAAGAAAAGAACTAGCACGCAAGCGCTTGCAACGACAACAAAGAGGGCGGTGCGAGAGTAGACATGACCCGAGTTTTTGTTGACGCACACTGAAAAATGCACGGAACCCTAGCCATAAACAGCTTCGCCGTAAAAACAAATCAAACGCTCCACATCTGCCACGCGACTGCACGCCCCTTGCGTCGCTCTGCCAAAGCGGAAGACCACGTGACGTGCCCTGAGCTACGGTTTGGTTCCAGATGGCTCGTAGCGTCCGTTGCGTTGCACCAGGAAGTTTTAGTGGATCGCTACGATAGCTCCGATAACGATACTCGAAATGCCGCCGACACCTTTGAGCACAGACCGCGTTTGTTATCGGGAATGTTATCAGAGGTACCAAGAACGATCTACTAAAGCTCCCTATTGTGATAGAGCGGCTGAGTACAGGGATGTTTCAGCGAAGACTTTCAAGATCCCTAACAAAAGGGGTGATTGACAAAAGAAAAGCTCTTTACGGGAACAAACTGCCGAGCCACGGCGGACGTCAGGGATTGCGAAAGGACACATTCATTAGTTCGATAATTCACTAAAATTTACTAAATAAAATTTAATTGGTGAATATAAACATATGGTATCTATTGGAAATTCGCTAATAATCAAAATCCACTAAACTCATCTTAGAAATATATAAGGCCCGTCAAACATTTCACGGCGTACCGAAAAAAAAAAAAAAGCTTAATTTGGGCGCGTTTTTAGGTTGGGACGTTTTCTCGCGGAGCGCATTTTTGTGCAAGTACTAGAGCGCCCTCTGGCCGAGGGAAGCAAGCTCTGCGCTCGGTTTCGCCTTACAATTTAGCGCAGAGGTAGCTACGAGCCATCGCAGTCAATCCAATGTCGCGTGAGCGTCACGTGACCTCGTGCTCACGTGAGGTGACCACGTGAGCAATGCGCGGAGCGGGTGGTCACGTGATATCGTTCACAGCGCCGGATTGGCTGGGGTGACTCGTAGAGCCCGCTAAGCTCCATCCTGCGTCTGCTGCATACCGATGCGTCTTCATACAGTTGTAGCGGCATAAGCAAGTCTGTGACGTCACAAAAACCCGCGCAACGTCACGACCAGAAAGTGCCGTAATTCAAGGAGAGCCTCGGAAGGAGACGGTACCGAAACAAAATGCGCATTCAAAAATGCAGCGCCCGTTCGAAGTGAATAAATCAGGGTCGCCGTTGTAAGACAGCTTCTCATCCGGAGGAGGGCCACGCTTCGATGGATGACAGGTCCTGAAAACTGAACTAGATGCAAGGAAGCAAAATACACAAAGGTAAAAGACAAAATGGTTCTTGACATTCTCACTTGCCGCATCCCCCCCCACACACACACGTACGCACGCACACACTCACACACATCCACATACGTACACACAAGCACACACTTACTGATTCACTCACTTTCGCTGCCATCTTACAAAACATTCCTACTCTTTCTGGCCTCTGGGAGTTGACACCATGAAAACTAAAAGAATTCACGAAATACAAAAACTAAAAATATTACTAAAAAAAAGAAAAAGGAAACGCGTTTTTGAGAAAGAAATGAGGAACGAAAACAAAACTAGAGCAGGCCAGAGATGCAAAGTCCCGTATTTCAATCGCTTCCATTTCCCCTCCAAAAGCTGCACACCATCCAATCTTGGCACCCTCTTCTCCAACAAGGCGACGGAGGATCGAGACTGACCGAGGTTGCTCGCTACCGGCGCCCGCCAGTTTTATATCCGAGCCCGGCTGGCAACCCCCTCTCCCTTCTCTCCCCCCAATAACTTATGCATGCAGCGGAGTTCAAGCAAGCGTCTGGCTGCGAGCGGCGTGTGAACCGCCTCAACATTTTAGCGTTCGGCACATTTCTCAGGGCCACAGCTCGGTTCTGCGATGCGCCCTGTTTCGCTTTATCGCCATCCTAGCAGCTCCTTCATGGAGCTCCCAGAAACAAATTTCTTCGGGGAAGCCCCTTTCCTTTTCACTTCCTATCGTGCGAGACAGAGGCGAAATGTGCGTGCCTCGAGCCCTCGCCAAACAGAGACGCTCGCCATTCGCTTTCGTTGCGGAGTTTAACGCAGACACGCGAGTTTATTGAATCGAATGGCAGACTCAGCGAATCTTATTTGAACATTACACGATGAGCCAGCAATCCGGCCCGACCATCCGCCAAGTCAAAGGTGATTTTTGGTCCGCTTATCGACAAAACGCACTCTGAACTTCACGTATATTTCCTCATATTTGACTCATCATTCTTTTATTATAAGAGTGAAATAAGTTGGACAGTGCTACAAGTGGCCATTTCTAGAAGATTGTGTGTATTTGACCTGGCAAATGACTGCGAAAGCCGCCGTCTATTTGAGAACCGGAAGAGGTCGGGGGTTATTTGCACACTGGCGCCCCCACGCTTCAACTCAGGCGGGAAAGAGCGAATAGGCGAATGTGCATCACGTAACAGTGTAACAGTGCATCACGTAACATGACGTGTGAGTAGGGAGCTCAGAGCCTTGGCTCCACGGGAAGGTTGAGCTGCGGCCCAAACAGCGAGGGTGTGCAGAACCAAGCGAGCTCGGCAAAAATCACTCACGAGTACACGTCCTCGCACTTATTCAAACCCCTTCAGGTGCGACATGACGGTGATTGGGAGTTCGCGGGTTCCAATTTATCAGTTCGAGTGAGCACTCTGAGTTTGAGAGAGTGCGAGCGAAGGATTACGTTTGATATAAGGGTGATCGTGAGCTCGCGAGTTCGAGTAAGTAGGTGAGTTGGTGGGGTCTGAGTGAAGGCTTAGGCTTGATACGAGGGTGACTGTGAGTTCGAGTTCATGATATCGAGTGAACGCCATGAATTTTAGCGAGAGCCAAAGAGAGGACAAAGGTGAATGAGTTATTTTGAATCTATTCATGAACTTGGTAATCAGGAGATAGCAATTTCTTATTTTTCACTGCTTTTGTTTCCGAGCGAGTCAAACCGAGGGTGTAAGTGTGAGACGAAGGTAACATTGAGTTCGAGTTCATAAACGAATACATGGCTTTGGAGCGAGTCATTAATAATGACAGTAAAAGTGCAGATAAGGCTAAGTTAGTTTTAGAACGAAGCTCTTAGGCGCTTGTTCCCGGATTGAGCGGCGTCGGCGTCGGCGACTGCGTCGGCGTAACAGCGCCTAGCATTATGGGAATTTTCCCATAATAACGTCACACGTGATGTCACGAGGGTAACATTTTTTTCCGCTAAATGTAACGGGGAAATCTTTCCCCATAATTTAGAGGGTGAAACTTTTTTGCTAAATTTGGCGGTGAAATTTTTCCGATAAATTTGTCAAGAAAATCTTTTAGAGCGGGGTAAATTTTATCGCTAAATTTAGCGGGGACATTTTCCCGCTAAATGCAGCGGAAAATTTTGCGAAAATTTCACGCTAAATGGGAGGGGGGCAGGAGAGGATGAGGGGGAGGGGACGGACGGGGAGCGGGAGCAAATCCTTTCCCTCCTCCTCCTCAAGAGCTGCGTTCTCTAATTTGGCATTACAAAAATTGTAAACGTCTTTCATTTTCTCCTTTTTTACAGCGGAGCTGTTAAGGGCTAGGTTCCCCAGGATCGTGTCCGCGTGTATGTCGACACAAACCTACCTGGACGGGCTACCACCATCTATAAGTGACGGCGGCAATCACACAACCAGTAAGGTTTCCGCCATCGCTCGTAGATGGCGGCTACCTTTCCAGCTATGTAGAGCACTCTTCATATACACGCGCGCTACAGCTATGATAGAAGAATGGATAGTTGGGCGCGTTGGTGAAAATTCATCGTAGCAAACGGCGCGAAAAACATACAACGACGAAGAAGAAGCACACAGTGTATCGATAGAGTGTACTAGAAAGGACGAGTGGGGCCTACCCGCAGTGCTATTTTGGTGCCCTCCGCATGTGGAAAAAAACGGCTAATCCAAGCCACTTGAGTGTCCTTCATACACACGCGCGCTTTTGGTCGAGTGGTGACATCTCAGCCATTTTCACGTCCCAATCGTTTTTTTATGCATTTTGAAGTGCGTGCAATACGGTGTCACTCAGCTCGAGCCCGCAGCTTTGGCTAATGCATAGACGCCATTTTATCGCCCAAGTCACGCACCGAGTGCGCGGAGAGCGTCACGCGCTGGCACATTCAGTGCAACAATGGATGTCTTCACCCTGAGACAGACAGACATGGAGGCACCCTAAAGCCACTTAGGTGCCTACATGTCTGTCTGTCCCTGGGTGAGACATCCATTGTTGCCCTGAATATGCCAGCGCGTGACGCTCTCGTGCACTCGGTGCGTATTTGGGCGATAAATAGCGTCTCTGCATTAGCCAAAGCTACGCGCTCGAGCTGAGTGACGCCGGATTGCGCGCACTTCAAAATGTATAAAAAAACGATTGGGCGAAAAATGGCGGAGATGTCACCACTCAGTAAAAACGTGTGTGTGGGAAGGCACTCTAAAGCCACTTCGGCTCGGTAGCGCCCTCTCCGGTCCTACGAGCGAAGTGGCTCGGATTAGCCGCTTTTTTATGGAAAACGCGTTTCTTTCCAACGCCATGCTCGACCAGGCACACTGGTCAGGGTCATAGAAACGATAGAACGCTGGACCACATCTTTTATACAACCGAGACGTCTAGCGTCGTCACGTACATAAAGTCACCGCGACCTGACTTGTCGTCACAACGCCATGCGACATCAGGATGACGCCTTGACGTCAACGTTGTCGTCGACGTTTTATTGCGTTGACAACGTCGTCACAAATGACGTTCATATTGCGTTGATCAACGTCGTCGACGTTGTCAACACAATATGACGTTTTGACGTAATATTGCGTTGACAACGACGACGATGTCAGCGTTGACGTTGATGACGACGACGACAACGTCACGGGACGTCAAGATGGCGGCGTCCTTGTCAATGCAACGTCATTAGGACGCTTGGTGTCAGTTCGTTAACGTCGTTGTCGACATGACGCAACTCGACGTCACGAAGACGTCCCGACAGCTTCACGACGTCGACGCCATCGTCGACGACGTTACACGACGTCAAGACTTCGTCGTGACAGCGGGTTGACGTTGATGCTGGTGAAGGCGACGACGTTACACGCTGTCAAGGCTTCGCCGTGACGTTGACGTTCACGATGACGTCAGGACGACGTTAACGTGACGTCATAGAGATGCTTCACGTTGCGTGGGGCATCGACGTCAACGTCGGCATCGACGACCACGTCGACGTCGTCCTCGACGTGGCGTGCGACGTCATGACCGCGTTATAACGGCGACTTGATGTCGCGTAACGGCGTCGTCTTCAATGCGACGTCAGAACCGCGTTACAACAGCGACTTGATGTCGCCAAACGGCGTCGCCCTCAACGCGACGCGATGTCACGACGTCAAAACATATGTACGACGAAACCGTCCGATCCGACGTGCGAACTGCAGTGAATGACCTTCGGGGCGAGGGTTTTCGTAGCACCGTAGAGCGTTGAAAAACCTCGCCTCCGACCGTCGTATTGCATGATCGGACGTCGGATCGGACGGTTTCGTCGGTCACATTTGTTTCGCACTTTACGACAGCATCTTGGCGTCGCGTAACGTCGTCCACGATGACGTCGTGGCGTCGTCGTGTCGTGGTGCTTCTAACGTTACCTCTGACGTCAAAATCATAAAAAAATACGATATAGCCCCTAAGGCGCTATATTGCCCATATGACCTTGACCTGTGTCGTCTGCTTCATCGCAGCGAAGGTGGCGCTGCGATCAAGGTGGCTTGGCTTCACCTGATCGCTTTCCACATTTTGAGGTGCAACTGAAAGCATGAACGGAGCCAATAGCTCGTCCCACTCGTACCTTCTAGTACACATAGTATCCAGAACAGCTCCGCTGGTCTTCCTTCTTCACGAGAGTGGAAAGGCGGAACGATTTTTTATTCTTATTTGTGAGCTCGAAAATCAGGAAAAGGGGGTTTAAAGTTTTGTTTTCGGGTGAGTCCAACTTAAAATGGCGACATCTGGCAAACAACGACCGCAGTTCCGTTTTGTTCAATTGAACGGCACCCAAAAACCAAGAAGAAAAAAAAAACACGTACCCAGGCGCACCCAAAACACAGGACGAAAAAAAGCAAAACGAGACAAGCGCGAAAAGGCAGAGTGCGCATCGAAAAGTAATTTCGTAGCGGAAGGCAACGACCTGCGTTTTGCCTTTGGCGTGAGAAACAACAGCAAGCGAACCCTCAGCAGAAGAACACAACAGTCGACCAACAAACAAACCAGCGACGCGAAGGCAGTGTAGGTAGCTAAATGAGCTGGAGGAGTATTACAGTGGTGAATGATAAACGTGCTTTGGACGCCAAAAACAAACCCCCGAAAGGAGAAAAGAAAACAGTTAATTGTAGCGACCCAGTCTCCTCGTTTCGCTGAAACCTCGTCCCAATTTTGTTTTCGCGTCCCATTTCAGAATAAAAACCTACTCCTTCATAAAGCAACGCAATCAAAGAATCTGCGACAACCATTACCGAAATCAACTTTATGATTGGACGAAACGTCGCGATCACATCAGTGAGAGGAATTGAAATTGTTGATCTGCCAAGGAAAACAGTCAATTTGTAGTATCAATGTTCATTAGACGTGCCAAGTTGTTTTTCCTTTAGCATACAATCTTGCTATGCTGACTATTAACACTGCGTCATGCATAGTCGAACTTTGTTGTTTTTAATATGAAAGCTGCCGGGGTTGAAAGAATACCATCGGCGTGCAGTTGACAATTGTGCAAGTACCTTTAAGGCCTGTTCACACATGCAGCGGAGCGCTACAAGCGTAGCGCTAACATCGCGCTAAGCGCGTGCTGACGGGAGCGTTCACCAGCTTTGCATCTCACCGTCAAAACTGTTGCTCATGGCAGACGATAAGTAGCTGACGGCACGTGAGGAGCGCTACATAAGCGCTTCGCTGCATGTGAGAACCGGCCTTTACGAAAAAAGAAGAGCAGCATCTTGCACGTCCCACGCACAAGCTCTATTGGCGTGTGTAGACTTTAAATTATATTCAAAGGCTAGATAACTAAATATTAAACCAAATAATGTTAGAGCTAAAAAAAAAAGTTTGAGAGCGAATTAACGATCGCAAAGTAGGTCTTTTTTTTTTTCTTCAGTGTGTGTATATTCAAAATAAATATTCGAATACAACCGAAGTGCGTTTATTCAAAGTAAAAACCTGAATACAAGCGAATCGCCTTTACACACGTAGTCCCACTGCGGAAAAGTTTTTAAGCTTAGCTAGAACACAAAATCTGCCCCTCCGCCCCCTTTTTCCTTCCCCCCCCCCCCCCCCACAAAAAAAAAACAAAAAAACGGCGCTGCATTTTTATTTGTCATTTTTATCTGCCCACATTAGCCGGTGACCTCTGGCAACGTCAGCTTGCGGGGGAAGCCATAAGGAGCTGCTGCGTCGATCACGCCAGTCGCTCACCGTAAAAGGCGCCACCACGCGGTGTGCGTAGGCAAGAAGAGGCTAGGAATCATCCGAGAGATTGAGTGAGAGAGGAAGAGAGGGGAAAGCCTGTCCATTAGGGCCGATCATGCATCGGGGCAGAGTGACAAACGATGAGGCCACCATGGGCCATCCTCCTATTCGTCTGACCACATCCACAGGAGGAGAGCTGCTGCTCCTTCTACCCTCCCCGTTCGCCCAACGAAGCACGCGGGTCAATCCGAACCCTGCAAGATTTATAGCGGAGGCAACCGGGGCTCTCGCCTGCTCCAGCCGAATACTTCACCTATTAGGCACTCATACTTGAGACAACTCACATCGAGGATTGTGGGAACAGTAGGCAGTATTCAGAAGCCACCATAACCTGTAGACCAACTGCCCGCACAAGCAATTTACCGCAGAGTACTTGGTGGACCAAGGCGTGAAGCGTAATTCTCAACGTGACGCCGCGGGCGAAATGTTTCGGCGAAAACGGCTCTTCAGTTTAGTCGTTAGTTGAGCTCTTTCGTAGAGTGACAGGAGCAACATTCCGAATGCGCTGTGGAAAAGTAGACGCAAGAATACATATTTAGGATACGCAAGTTCACTCCAGTTCAGAAAACGTTTACAGATTCGAAAATTACAACCGATGACGTTGGTGGATACCGCTGACGAGTTACTCTCGGGTGGCGTCAGGGGAGGCAGAGGCGTGTATACACGGGTTGCACGTGACGTCATTCAACGAGCGCTCCGATGACCACCAGACAGAAACGCAAGAAGGAGCTCCCTCTTATCAGGACCCTTTTGTGCCTCTCTGATTTGCACAGGCGTCGCTATTCTCCTCCCAGAAAATTATAGAAGATTAACCCGTCGCTCAAAATTCTTACAAAAGCAGCTTCCCTCTCCTCCTTTTAAATGATGGTCAAAAGTATGCGATGTGACGTCAGTGCAACCCATGTATTGAGAGAGTTTGGTCAATGGGAGGCGCAGGCAGAGCCAGGGCGCGCACCAGACGCAGAAAGAGGGCTTGACACGCTATTTTGTGCAACCAGAAGCCGAAAAGAATCCCCTAGCGGTGGTAGCGAGAAACAATTTTAATCATAGGTATATGGTTTTAATATGTGCGTAAGTTAAACGTAGTAACCCTTTATGGCTGAAAACAGGGTGCACCTGATGTTTAGATCCTGATCATGCAGAAAAATGTCAGGAACGAATGTGCCGCTCGAACTCTCTTTTGCTCGGACAGACTGTGACCGCTGGGACGGCAGATTTCCGGCCCTCGGCGCCTGGCTCACGGATTATCGTCGATCGTTCCGCTAGTTGCGCTCTTTCACCATGACCTTGGATGACCGTGATTGAAACATCAGGTGCACCTATCTTCAGTCACCGAGAGTTACTCCGATGCACTTATTGATTTCCTTTCTCGCGACCACCGTCAAGGGTATTATTTTCGGCTTCTGGTTGGCCAGAGCTCGAATTTGTGAAGACGCCCTGGAACACGCTCAGCCCGCTTTCGGCGAATGGCGCCTCCTTATTTGTCTCCAATACTTCCCAATTAATGGCCAAACTCTCTACATATAAGGCTCTGAGGGGACGCAAAGAGCACGCCGCCGCTAAGTTCCCCCATTCTCGCTTCTCTAAAAAATAAAAAGGAAAGAAGCAAATATAAAAATTTTACAAGCGCTTCTCGAGCCTCTCTTTTGAATAAGCCTCAAAAAAAGCAAGAGTGGAAAAATATCACGCTAAAAATATCACATAAGATTCATTTGATTTATATCAGACTAATTTTATTTAAGTCACTGTAGCTAAAAATAGCGATTCCTTATCACTGGATATCTTTTTTAAATAGTGGATAAATTTACTACATTCTGTTATCACTATTTACAATGCGGGAGAAAAAATACTGTTAATGTAAAGTACAGTTTAATGAAAAAACTTTTTAGTATGTAATCCCTGCCTTACTAGAAGAAAAACGGCTTAATTTGTGTAGTAACTTGAAAACCTAATTTTTTGTCGAGTTCCCCTTTCATTACAATAATAGTCTCTTCTAGTTTTCATTTCTTTATTTTGAGTTCTGATATCTTTTTTTGCACTAGGACATTACTTAGTTGTTAAACAAAGTAGAAAGTAGAAATCAAGCTCAACACTCAATTTGCTCAAAATAGTTAACTATTGTTCTTGATCGTGTGCAGCCTTACATGAATCGCTCGTCCCTATAATATTTTTCATCTAAATATAAATCAAATACAGACAGAAAAATAATAGACAAGCGGTAAACATATTCTCAGGATTATTCTTGAAGGGAAAGCTTTCATCTAGACTTTAGGTCATTGCATTAAGACTAGTTCCATGATAAATCGCGATATGAATCAGGATTCAAATCATGACTATTTTTATTCTTCACCCTGCTCAAACGTCATACACAGTATTAAGTAGACCAACCGCGTTTTGAAATCAGACTCGATAAAAAACGAATATTAAAACGGCGCAAATAATATGGAACCAGATTCAAACGCTTCAACTGAAAAGGGTCGATTGTTTCAGTCTGAGCGCTTCAGTGTGCCCGATTGCGTCGCATTATTTGGCAACTTTTCCTACACTGGAAACTTTCAATCTGAGTGAATATATTTTATAACTATTTTAGGCTTCGTTCTTTTACCGCGGACTCGAAATAATTCCAACGATGTCTGCGCTTATAAGCGACGATTATTATAAATGAGTGCGTGGATTTGATCTCCCGAACATCGGGAAACCTTCCGTCTAGATGTACGCGTGTCCAGGTGACCCGAAAGTCGGCTCCGGTGTGCTGTAGCCGTTCTTTCTCGTCGTGTTACGAGAGAACGACCACCTAAACGCAAATGCGGGAACCTGCGTCAGAGCGAAGCTGAGCCGCGGTACGGTGCTTACAACGCGTGTCCGACTCGCGTGTTTAGCGTCCTATTCGCCCAGGCATCAAAACGCGGTCCCAACGTGGCAAATAAATGACGTCAAGAAACACCGGACTGTTATCGAAAATAAACAGTGAGAGCGCGGGCGAGCTGGTGTAGTTTGTCTTCCTATCGCATTGCCTTTCTCTTCCACGTTTTGATGCTTTATAGTTTTCTCGCCCAGTCTCGGGTAATTTAAAGAAACGGACGGTTACGCTGTCGGATGTCGCGACCCTGGCGGTTGGTCGTAAAAATGCTGGGGAAAAGCACGAGTGAATGCCGGTGCCGCTGTCGTCGCGGCGTCCCAACTCCCGGCCGCCCGAAACTTCCGAGGTCTGCCGCACTGGAGAACGACCTGCAGCAGAACCAGGCGTCGGCCACATCAACCACCGCTCCCGTCACGCCACCAGGATCGCGGTCGGCGACTGAATTTCATTTCATTTCATGACTCCTCTATGACGTCATCATGAAGGTGAAATGAGTGACCACTTTTATTGGATGCGGTAAAAACACGAGTCGAGGAGACGCGTTTCAGGCACCATAGTGGCGGCACGCCCGAAATAGACCCTTTTCAAAAACCCATCGAGCAACATTGGAGGTCACCTTTCATGGTGATAGTTAGGCGGAAAATTGTGAAAAGGCGGGAGAAATCCTATGTATGTCTTTTTAGACTAGGGTAGGTGGCGCGATGTACCGCCCGTTACAAACGGTACAGCCATTAACATCCATCCATCCGTGGGCACGAAGCGTGTGATTGGGTCCGAGTCCGCGTAGGTACGCTATACAAGCCTGCCGCTTTTGCTGAGACAGACAGACATGTAGGCACCCTAGTCCGCGCCGAATGCTGACGCCACCCTCACGTCCAGTGCATGCAAACAGTACGTGTTCAAGCTCTGGCGGACTCGGTTAATCGTCGGAGAAGCCTCTAGATGGCGCACATGTGTGAAAAGGGTCTATTAGAGAATGAACTTGGTGAAAGGCGAGGGCGCAAAAGCAAATGAAGAGATAAAAATATTAAGACTTTGACGAAAGCCCAGCCAATTCATTAGCTCGCGAGGCACGTCGATCAAAAAGAATATTGCCCGTCGAAGAAAGTTAAATTGGACATGCATACATGCGCCCTAATCTTCCAGAAGGAAGGAAATGTGCGAGCCGGCCACTTCTGCTCTCCGTGAATCAATGTCGGAGATGGGAGCGCAAAATGGCGGCCCAATAAAACTGCTCCCTCCCCACCTTCTCTCCCACTCTCTCTCTCTGATGCGGTAAGCGCCTTTGATCTCGCGTATGTGAGTGCCGAGAATTCCGGACGGAACAGGGAGCCGCGACTACAAAGAGCCCAGACTTCGATTGGCATCGGCTGGAGAAGAATGAAAGAGAAAAAAAAAAAGTAACAGTATCGTATTTATTAATTTAAGTCCGTACCTAGTGTATGTATGTCAATGGCAAATTCCTGATAAAAAAATAAATAAACCAAAGTTCTTCCCTATAATTTGATTTTACCTCGAAAAAACAACGGTGAAAAGGTGAAAACGAGTATGGATAGCCGGACCGCGCATAGCCAGGTCCTGGTTCATATTTCGAGCGTAGAAAAATATTCATCCTACAAAACACAATTTGAAGAATACGATCTTTATTGAGTTGCACCAAGCTCGTGTCGCTACGAAAGTCCGTATTGTCGCTGTCTGACATCTTTCTGAAATTCGTCGCGCCTCGTTATAATGAAAGGTCGTGAAGAAAAATAATCGTAATTCGCCCTCTTTTTTGTTCAGCCTGACAAACTCGGTGGCGTCATCCATAAGGTGACCCCCGGCACACTTGCGCGTTCCAGCAATATTTCCTTTTTTTACTCATTATCCTTTTTATCATGAAAGTGAGTTGCGATCTGACAGTCCCGGCTACGTGACCGACGTTTTCCGGAGATGTAGGCGTGTATGTTAGATTACGCGAATACTGCCAAACCCGCCATCTGAGTTCAGAACCGGAGATGTTGCTTCCATGGCGCCACCAGGCTTCAACCCCTCGCGATAAAGAGCGGAATAGTCGGCATCTGTAGATTGTCCGCCCGCCCATTAGCCCAAATGTAAGCCTTTTAAACGTGTATAGTCCACGCGGATTATATTGCGGACAATACGTTACCCCTGTTACTGCGGATGGAACATAGAACGTGGAGCGTGTTTGAGCAGGTCGGCGCGTTTGTTGACGCGCTTCTCCGATCTCACGAGCGAGGACATATCTCCTTACCCTAAAAATCAGCAGAACCCATCCTTTGGGAATGATTATCTACGTTAATGCGAATAGCATCAAACGGTGCGGAGTTATGCGCGTTCGTCAGGTGGCCGGCACACTCTAGATACGCCAGCCCACTCTTGAGGCGATTCTAAATTTGTTGACACTTTCACAGCCCTGCGCACGATCTCCGCAGCCCAGCACGTGCGTTTGTGTCACTTAGGAAGGCGAGCAAAGCACGCGCCATACGCACAAACACTCAAAATGGTACCGACCAGACTTTCTGGCGTCTCAGCTAGTCTCAACCAACGGTACTCTAAACGGCTGTTTATATCTTTACCATAGGACGCGCTTTACAGCGCTGTCACAGCTACGGGTGGCGCGCGTTCCATGCACGAGGGTCATTCCGCTCTCGTGAGGCTGAGCACGCCGCTACATCACCTCTCCCGAGCGCGGGAGAGGGTGAGCTAGCGGCCGTGCTCAGCCTCACGAGAGCGGAATGAGCCCTCGTGCATGGAACGCGCGCACCGGTAGCTGTGACAGCGCTGTAAAGCGCGTCCTATGGTAACGATATAAACAACTGTTTAGAGTGCGTTGAATGACTGCCTTCATAGCTCTGTGGTTAGCGCGTCTGCCTGCTGATCAAAGGGTCAACGGTTCGAATCCCAGCCGGCGCCGGTCTTTTTTATTTATTTATCAACCCGCGGCGTAAGAGGTTAGATAGCCAGATAGATAGATAGATAGATACATAGACGAAAAGTGCGTGAAGTATCCAAAGAATGCTATTCGCATTAAAATGTTCTACGTCACCTTATGCATACGTGTGATATCGGTGAATGTGCAGCAATTTAAAAACAAAACATTTAGCAACATATGTTGAAATTTGCGGGTGCCCAGACTGTATATAACGGTGATTAGGAAGAATGTTATTATCAATAACGAGATCGACATAAAAGCGACAAATTTTTGAAGTGCGTCGTATGGCAGCCTTCGACGCGCCTATATCCCTTTTAAGATGACATACCATTTTAGTCAACATCATGAAAGTCATCACTCAACTAGTCTGTGAACGATTGTGTTTGGTAACTTGGATGAGTTCTTCCGCGAGTGAATTCCAGTTTTCAATGGTCTGAACGAAGTACTAATATTTGCTTCGACATTATTAATGACAGTATGACCTGTGATATCTTGCGCTGCGAGGGCGCCACCGTGGTGGTAAATAAACAGACGACGAAGACGATGCCTGACTGGGCCAGTCAGTGCGGTCTGCGTCCTCGATTTGGAATGTTGTCCCTGACCTTGACTCGGGCGATGTGCCTGGCGTGGATTATCACAACTGGCGACGAGCGATAAAGAACGGTCGCGCACGTCTTACCTGTTTGTCCTGCATCAACTTCAGCAGCCATGCCTGTCATCGGGAAGGTGGAACCGTTCGAATCGGCTACGTCGGATTGGACCGAGTATCGCGAACGGGTAGAATTGTACTTCGCCGTGAACGACATCGCTGCAACGAAGAGGACTGCCGTGTTTCTGACGTGCTGCGGGTCAGAAACTTACTCGCTGCTGCGGAGCCTGCTCGCCCCTACGAAGCCTGCCGATGCAACATTGGCTGCGATTTTCGAAGCTTTGAACAAGCACTACTCGCCGAGGGTATCGGAGGTGGTGGCCAGCTTCAAGTTTTTCTCGGCATCGGCGGGACGAAGAGCCTGTCAACGATTACATCGCATCGCTGAAGAAGCTTGCCGAAGACTGCAACTTCGCATCGTTTCGGGAGCGCATGCTACGGGACCAAATCGTGAGCGGAATCAACGACGTCGCGATGCAGACTCGCCTGCTGGAAACGGCCGAGTTGGATTTTGAGACCGCAAGGAACACCGTAATCGCCATGGAGGCTGCCAAGAAAGATTCCCGTGCATTACGTGCTCAGCCGGCTCAAGCGACACCTGAGCAGGCCGGGGAGTCTGCGAATGTTGTCAGGACTAAGCCCACCAAACAGCAGGCAAGTGGTTCTTGCTTCCGCTGTGGGGGTAATCATCTAGCACACCAATGTCGTCACGTGGGCAGCGTCTGTTTCAAGTGTGAGCAGAGAGGACATTTGGCACGGGTTTGCAGATCCAATACATGTCAAACGGAAAAGGTGAGACCCAGGAGTGGGTCGAGACCTGTCCACAACGTGGATGACGAGCTGGGAGCGCCGGAATCCAAACCAGAAACGCAGGAGGCGTACGACCTTTGGGCGCTTCAAGCGGCCGGACCAGAACCAATGCGAGTCGAAGTTGCCGTCAACGGAGTGACATTGAACATGGAGTTGGATACCGGTGCCAGCGTGTCAACCATTAGCGAGAGGAAGTTTACGGAGCTGTTTCCTTCGGCGACGCTGGAGCCATCGGATGTCCAGTTAAGAAGTTTTTTGGCGATATGAAGCCTGTGGTGGGCAAGCTTGAGGCAACCGTGAAGCTGGGCGAGAACGAGCGCGTTCTGCCCTTGTTCGTCGTAAAGGGCCCGTGTCCTACGCTTTTCGGAAGGAGCTGGATGAGGGAATTCAAGCTAGGAATCGTCAAGCCAGAAGTCGTCAACGCTGTGACGTCCGTGGAGGAAGCGGTGAGCCAGTTCCATGAAGTATTTTCGGAAGGACTGGGTACCTTTGATGGCGTGGCCGCCCAGATTACCGTACAGGAGGGTGCTAAACCAAGATTCTTCAAGCCGCGAGTCGTCCCGTTCGCGTTACGAGACAGAGTTACTGAGGAGTTGCAGAGGATGGAGCGCGAGGGCGTCATTCGACCAGTGAAGACGTCCGAATGGGCCGCGCCCATCGTTCCCGTAGTGAAGCGGGATGGCCGTGTTCGCCTGTGTGGCGACTTCAAGATAACAGTCAACCCTGTGACGGTGCTCGAGTCGTACCCGATCCCTCGCATCGAGGAGCTGTTCGCAAGGCTAACGGGGGAGTCAAGTTTACGAAGCTCGATCTGAAAGATGCATACCAGCAGGTCAAGTTGCACGAAGACTCGCAAAAGTTTGTTACCATCAACACCCCGAAGGGTTTGTATCAATTTACGAGACTTCCGTTTGGGGTGTCGTCAGCTCCAGCTTTGTTTCAACGCGCGATGGAGAACCTCCTACACGACCTTGATCATGTCACAGTATACTTTGACGATATACTGGTGACCGGCACCAACGACAGCAACCATTGGGC
>JAZHYW010026263.1:0-27794 GCA_037355805.1 Ixodes ricinus | reverse complement strand
TAGTGGTTCGACGGTGGCCGGTAGCACTGGAGACGAAGGATCTCTTGCGTCAGCTAGGCCATGAACGATGATCCACGGTCTGTAATGAGCGACTTTGAGGGCGCCGTGCCGGAGGACAATGGACTCGATGAAAAAATGAGAAACTTCAGAATGTCTACTTCGCTCTGGAAGGCACGGCACGCACCTTGTTCGAGAACCACGAAGCGTCGATTTCGTCGTGGGAAGAATTCTAGGCCGAGCTGCGACCCACCTTTTCCAACCAGCAGCGACGACAGCGGGCCGAAGAACTCCTGCGAGCGAGAACCCAAGGGCAGACCGAGAGCGTCACAGGCTTCGTCGAAGACGTTCTCCACCTGATGAATCACGCCGACCCAAACGCTCCCGAAGAGAAAAAGCTGCGTGTCTTGATGCGCGGCGTGAAGGAAAACATCTTCGGGGGCCTTGTTCGGAGCCCGCCTACCACCATCAAAGGCTTCATCACGGAGGCCACCAACATCCAACGTACCCTTCAACTTCAAGCACGTGCCGCCCACTATCACCAAGTTCCCGGCGTCGCTGCCTTTTCGTCTTCCGGCTGCGACACCACGGACATCCGCGAGATAATGCGGGACGTCGTCCGGGAGGAGATCAAAAGCTTCTACCTGCCGCCGCAAGCCCAGCTTCACCTTCATTCGCCGATTTTGCCAGGGAAGAAGTCCAGCAAGCGCTGCAGCCGGAGGTTCTCGTCAGCACCGCTCCGGAACCACCGACGCTGGGTTACGCCGCAATGGCCCGGCGGCCACCGCATCCTCCTCCCACCTATGTCGCGCAGCCCCGACGTCAGTCTCCTGCGCCGCAGCACGACAGACGCCACGACGACCCGGTCCAGTACGCCTGCCAGGAGCCCCGCGCACCCCGGAAGACCGACGTGTGGCGAACGCCCGACCGACGCCCTCTGTGCTTCCATTGCGGGGAAGCAGACCACACCTACCGCCGATGCCCATACCGACGACTCGGGCTACGCGGGTTCCACCCGAACGACCAGCGCCCCCGTCATGGTGAACGCCCTAGCGAGATCGACGAGTACCTGCGACGACCCCAGCCCCCGAGCCTGCGTCCCGCCGAGAGTTCCGGTCGCCGTCGCCGCGACGTCCAGCTTCGCCGATGCACCGACCCCGACGTGAAAGCCTGTCGCCCCTCGCTCCTCGGCGGGGAAACTAAGCGCGGCAACCCCTGGAGGCGGAGTTTCCGAAGACGACCGACGTAAATTGAGCATCCAAGAACGACGGAGCGCTCCCACTCTCCCGACGCTACGCATCACAACGACGCTCCTGCATCGGTGTCCAACAACCTAAACGTTGTTATCGACGGCCTCGACGCATCGGCACTCGTGGACACCGGGGCAGACTACTCAGTCTTAAGTGGGAGGCTCTCCCACCGCCTTCGAAGAGTTATGACGCCGTGGGGTGGACCTCAAATAAGAACTACCGGAGGACACCTCATTACACCAGTCGGGAGATGCATTGCTCGCGTCTGGATCCACGGTGAGACGTGCCGTGTGAAGTTCGTCGTTTTGCAAGACTGTGCGAGGGACGTTATCCTCAGAATGGACTTTCTCTGCGAGTATGGTGCTGTTATCGACCTCGGGGCAAACCAGTTGACGCTGCGAAAGCCTGTTCTGCCGCCGGTAGAGACCAACACGACGTCAACCGCGATCCGAGTTACCGCCGACCATGTGAACCTGCCGCCGCGGTCGAGTGTTTTCGTCACCGTCAAAACCGACGCAGCAATGCACGGTGAAGCTCTACTGGAAGGCAGCATCCAACTGCTCCTCGAAAAAGGAATTGGCGTCGCACGAGGCGTAACGGATCTCCAAGCAGGACGTACAACTGTTTTCGTGACAAACTTTAGAGAGGAGCCGCAGCACCTAACGAAGGGTACCACCGTGGGCCACATCGAGGAGCTTCAGACGCCAGCCGTGGTCACCTTAATATCTGAGGAAACCTCGTCGTCACAGCAGAAGAGCACGTCGCTGCTGCAGTTCGACATTGACCCCGAGCTCCCAGCTCCTAAGCGCCGGCAACTGGTTAATCAACTCGCCGAATACAGTGACTGTTTTGGCACGTCGTCGAAAGTTCGTCAAACACCAATGGCGAAGCACCGCATTATTACCGACGTTGACGCGCTCCCTGTCCACCAGTCGCCGTACCGAGTCTCCTTAAAGGAAAGGAAGGTGATTCAAGACCAAGTGTAGGAAATGAACGACGACATCATCCAACCCTCAAGAAGTCCGTGGGCCAGTCGTCCTGGTAAAGAAGGACGGAAC
Source organism: Ixodes ricinus (assembly GCA_037355805.1). Taxonomy (NCBI): domain Eukaryota; kingdom Metazoa; phylum Arthropoda; class Arachnida; order Ixodida; family Ixodidae; genus Ixodes; species Ixodes ricinus. The sequence goes on along the minus strand of JAZHYW010026263.1, from coordinate 25,489 downwards.
CCTGAGGTTCTGCGTGGACTATCGTCGACTGAACGCTGTGACGAAGGACGTCTATCCGCTCCCTGGAATCGAACCCGGATCCTTCGCGTGACAGCCAAGAACGCTAACCACTTGCCACGCACGCGCTCGCTCGGCAACGCGCGTGGCAATATCGAGGTCCTTTTCAAGAAGCAAGCGATTTAGTTGACACTGCCTACGCCTTGCGCTTAAACCTCGCACCTTAAGGTGCCATCCCCAAGAACCTCTCAAGATTCATGTGCGATTGCAAAAATTCAGCTGAAGAACACGATTCTAATAGTGAATTCCACGGATACATCCGGAGCGCTTTCCAAAATCCACGAGGGATGCTAAATTCTGCTCCGTGGGACCCGCTCCAAATCGACGAGCGGAGGATAGAGTCGTATTTTTGGAGCGACCCGCCCGAGACGGTCGGCCGTTCGAAATGGCCGCTGCTCAAACTTGACAAGCCGACCAACGCCTCAGCCGACTCAGCTTTCCGACGACCAGTCACAACCGTCACTGTTTAGCTGCAGAAATAACACGCGGCACAGGCAGGGCGAAAATATCCGCACCCTGGAGCCCGTGTCACAAATAACGAAGACGTCCGCGCGTTCGCCACCGTCACATACGTTTCGGCCACCTCGAAGCGGCGGTGCACGCACAGCGACCTGCATTGGTGGAGTTCAGATTGCTGGTAAGACTCTAATAAACAGATAGAGGTAACAAACCATAACTTGCACGGTCGTTGCCTCATCTGTTCTTGCTTTATTGCACGCGAAAACGCCGGCGGCATACTGTGTAAAACGGTAAACAATCATTGGCTGCAAAATGAACAGGCCTAACCTTGCGTCTACCTCCGGATTTTCTGTCGTTCTTTTTCTTGTTCTTCCTCTCACGATCACAGAAGTTAGCTCTTATGGTTTGCAACGCTCGTCTCGGCTTTGTATCCCTGATCTACGCGAGGTAGAAGCGTTCGTGCCATCACAATCCCGCGTAAACAACCGACGCGTCCTAACAGATCCAACTGGACGGCCCGGCCGGTCCGGCGATCTCGCCAACCTGGGTACGCAAGCGCACAGCAGAGTTAAAGGAAATGACGTAGCCCGCTTCTGTCAACTTCTGTGGGATTACAAGGAGCGGTTGTGGTACAATTTAGGGCGCTCCACGGGGCCAGCGCTATTAGGGATCCACAAGCGGAAGATGACCAACTCGAGCCAGACCTGCAAGCGGAATATGCGCGCTCCAAAAGGAGTGCTTTTCGAGCGCCCGAGATCTGCGAGCGGAATTCAATATAAGTAAGGAAACAGGTGTGATATCTTGCGCTGTACACACGAGGGCGCCACCGCGGTGGTAAATAAACAGACGACGAAGACGATGCCTGACTGGGCCAGTCAGTGCGGTCTGCGTCCTCGATTTGGAATGTTGTCCCTGACCTTGACTCGGGCGATGTGCCTGGCGTGGATTATCACAACTGGCGACGAGCGATAAAGAACGGTCGCGCACGTCTTACCTGTTTGTCCTGCATCAACTTCAGCAGCCATGCCTGTCATCGGGAAGGTGGAACCGTTCGACTCGGCTACGTCGGATTGGACCGAGTGTCGCGAACGGGTAGAATTGCACTTCGCCGTGAACGACATCGCTGCAACGAAGAGGACTGCCGTGTTTCTGACGTGCTGCGGGTCAGAAACTTACTCGCTGTTGCGGAGCCTGCTCGCCCCTACGAAGCCTGCCGATGCAACATTGGCTGCGATTTTCGAAGCTTTGAACAAGCACTACTCGCCGAGGGTATCGGAGGTGGTGGCCAGCTTCAAGTATTTTTCTCGGCATCGGCGGGATGAAGAGCCTGTCAACGATTACATCGCATCTCAAGAAGCTTGCCGAAGACTGCAAGTTCGCATCGTTTCGGGAGCGCATGCTACGGGACCAAATCGTGAGCGGAATCAACAACGTCGCGATGCAGACTCGCCTGCTGGAAACGGCCGAGTTGGACTTTGAGACCGCGAGGAACACCGTAATCGCCATGGAGGCTGCCACTGATTTCCACTAGAGGGGGCTGGATTGCGCATTGACCCAGAGCCGTGCATTGACCAAACAGGTATGAAGCCACCGGAAGTAAGCGGCTTGTCCCGGAAGTGAGCGCTTGGCAGGCTTCGTAACCCTTCCGAGTGCTGGTTCGAAAAGCGTCGAGGGTGCTGAATTTTCGCTTGTTCTCGCAAGATAGCCCGCTTGTTGCGCAGGAATAGCGCATGCAGACCCGAGAAGTATCATGGGAAGCCATTCAATTTAAATATTTTGGGATTCTAGTTTATCAAGTGTGAATATGTCCCAAGTTCAAATGCCTCAATCTCGGGATTTAATCCAGAACGGGAGTTAAAACCCAATCGAACACACAAAAAAGCATGGTCCAAAATATCGACTAAATGCACTAGGAAGCCCAGCGCACGCCCAACTTCCGGGACAAGACGAACTTCCGGTGACTTCACTTGCGCCAGGCTCGGAAAGCAGCTAAGCGCCATCCAGCCCCCTATAGTAGAGATCAGTGGAGGCTGCCAAGAAAGATTCCCGTGCATTGCGTGCTCAGCCGGCTCAAGCGACACCTGAGCAGGCCGGGGAGTCTGCGAATGTTGTCAAGACTAAGCCCACCAAACAGCAGGCAAGTGGTTCTTGCTTCCGCTGTGGGGGTAATCATCTAGCACACCAATGTCGTCACGTGGGCAGCGCCTGTTTCAAGTGTGAGCAGAGAGGGCATTTGGCACGGGTACGCAGATCCATATACATGTCAAACGGAAAAGGCGAGACCCAGGAGTGGATTGAGACCTGTCCACAACGTGGATGACGAGCTGGCAGCGCCGGAATCCAAACCAGGAACGCAGGAGGCGTACGACCTTTGGGCGCTTCAAGCGGCCGGACCAGAGCCAATACGAGTCGAAGTTGCCGTCAACGGAGTGACATTGAACATGGAGTTGGATACCGGTGCCAGCGTGTCAACCATCAGCGAGAGGAAGTTTACGGAGCTGTTTCCTTCGGCGACGCTGGAGCCATCGGATGTCCAGTTAAGAAGTTTTTTTGGCGACATGAAGCCTGTGGTGGGCAAGCTTGAGGCAACCGTGAAGCTGGGCGAGAACGAGCGCGTTCTGCCCTTGTTCGTCGTAAACGGCCCGTGTCCTACGCTTTTCGGAAGAAGCTGGATGAGGGAATTCAAGCTAGGAATCGTCAAGCCAGAAGTCGTCAACGCTGTGACGTCCGTGGAGGAAGCGGTGAGCCAGTTCCATGAAGTATTTTCGGAAGGACTGGGTACCTTTGATGGCGTGGCCGCCGAGATTACCGTACAGGAGGGTGCTAAACCAAGATTTTTCAAGCCGCGAGTATTCCCGTTCGCGTTACGAGACAGAGTTACTGAGGAGTTGCAGAGGATGGAGCGCGAAGGCGTCATTCGACCAGTGAAGACGTCCGAATGGGCCGCGCCCATCGTTCCCGTAGTGAAGCGGGATGGCCGAGTTCGCCTGTGTGGCGACTTCAAGATAACAGTCAACCCTGTGACGGTGCTCGAGTCGTACCCGATCCCTCGCATCGAGAAGCTGTTCGCAAGGCTAACCGGGGGAGTCAAGTTTACGAAGCTCGATCTGAAAGATGCATACCAGCAGGTCAAGTTGCACGAAGACTCGCAAACGTTTGTTACCATCAACACCCCGAAGGGTTTGTATCAATTTACCAGACTTCCGTTTGGGGTGTCGTCAGCTCCAGCTTTGTTTCAACGCGCGATAGAGAACCTCCTACACGACCTTGATCATGTCACAGTATACTTTGACCATATACTCGTGACCGGCACCAACGACAGCAACCATTGGGCAAATGTGTGCCAGGTCCTGGAGCGACTGAAGAAAGCTGGACTGCGGCTGAAGCTGTCCAAATGCGAGTCCATGGCGGCCAAGGTGGAGTATCTGGGGCACATCATCAGCTCAGCTGGTCTTCAGCCAAATCCAACCAAGACAGAAGCCGTGCTGGCGGCACCAGTGCCTCGGAATGTGAAGGAACTGCAAAGCTACTTGGGCTTGATCAACTTTTATAGAAGGTTCATGCCAAATCTGTCGGATGTGTTGTATCCTTTGAACCGCTTGCATGGGGGCAGGAGCCCGCTGGTGTTGGACATCTGAAGAAGAGCAAGCATTCCAGAGAAGTAAAAAGCTGCTGGCATCCGCTGGAGTCTTAGCACATTTCGACCCTGCAAGGCCGACGGTGCTGATCAGCGGATGCCTCACCGTGTGGACTCGGAGCCGTCTTGGCACAGCGAGAAGCGTCGGGGAGGAGCGTCCCATTGCTTTTGCATCTCGAAGCCTTGCAGCTGCGGAAAAAAACTACAGCCAGCTGGACAAAGAAGCGTTGGGCCTCGTGTTCGGAGTAACGAAATTCAGGCAATACCTGTGGGGCCGACCATTTGAAGCCATCACAGATCACAAGTCGCTACTGGGCCTGCTCGCGTCGGACAAGCCTGTTCCAGAGTCGTACTCTCCAAGGGTGCTGCGATGGGCCGTGCGGTTGTCTGGGTACCGCTATAAACTGAGCTACCGGCCTGGTGGCCATATCGCACATGCGGATGGATTGAGTCGCCTGCCACTGCCAACAACAGATTTTCCCGTGGACTGCCCTGCTGAAGTCTTCATGCTGGCAGGGTTGTACCCACGTGTGCTGTCGTCAACAGCTGTCGCTGAGGCCACCGCCCGGGACCCAGTGGTTTCACGAGTAGAGAGGCCTTGTGGACTGGCCGCCGGTCGGATTTGGGACCAGAGGAAAAACCGTACGAGACGCGGTTCACGAGATGAGTGTACAAGGCAACTGTGTGCTCTGGGGCAACCGTGTGTTGGTTCCTTCATCTCTCCAACGCGACGTCCTGAGGCTTCTTCACGAAAGCCATCCAGGGATATCCAAGATGAAGGCTGTAGCGCGGAGCCACGTGTGGTGGCCTAAAATAGACGATGATATTGTTGCGGCTGTGCAAGAGTGTCCCACCTGTCAGGAGAAGCAGCGAGCATCACGGCCAATACCCGTCATGCCATGGCCGTTCCCAGACAAACCCTGGTCGAGACTTCATGTCGACTACGCAGGGCCTTACCGCAACACTTATTTTTTTATTGCAGTGGATGCATTTTCCAAGTGGATTGAGGTGTTTCCGGTTTGAACTCCGTCTGCGGAGGCCACCATCACGTGTCTGCGAGCCATGTTTTCAAACCAGGGTTTGCCGGGCATTGTGGTGTCAGACAATGGTCCAGCGTTTGTGAGCGACATGTATGCCACATTCTTGAAGAAGAATGGAGTGAGACGAATACTGGTACCACCGTACCACCCAGCGTCTAATGGCGCTGCAGGGCGTGCAGTTCAGACTGTAAAAAGGAAGTTGCAGAAGGCTGGACCGGGGGACCTTCGTACACAAATTACGCGCATGTTGATCACTTACAGATCGACGCCACATGAGATCACGGGTTGCAGCCCCGCCGAGTTACTGCTGGGACGAAAAATTAAGATTGCGATGGACCTGCTTCGACCTGACCTGAGGACCACGGTGCAGCACAAGCAGCTTCAGCAGAAAATCAGATGTGACAAAGGAACGAAACCTCGGATTCAAGCACAGCCTGGTGATCAAGTATTCGCCCGGAACTTTCGTCCAGGCCCTGCATGGATGCCGGCTGTGGTCACAGCCCAGGGAACATTTTCATCGGACCTCCAGCTGGCTGACGGGCGACAGTGGACGCGCCACCATGATCATCTCCGGCAGGCGAAGCGTTTGCCGCAAGTTGACCACAGTAGACATGCTGGAACAGCTGCAGACATTGAGAAGGACCCTGACATTCCAGGCACTGTTCCTGACATGTCCAAAACGGCAGAGCGTGTTCTGGCACCTTACCTCTCCTGTGAGATGCCTGAACTCACCTGCCCAGAGGTTCCAGTTGAGGAACAACAGCAGCCAAGGGCTGCAGAAAGCCCAGCGTCTCCTCGTCAAACGACTATCACCACACCTCCCCGTCGGGGCACCAGGGTGCGTCGGCCTGTGCAGCGCTACTCTCCGTAATCACTTAAGTGATTTGTTTTCACTAACCTTTTTTATCATCTCTTAGTTTCCACTAACTTTCATTATTAGGGGTGGAAGGGGTGTGATATCTTGCGCTGTACACACGAGGGCGCCACCGCGGTGGTAAATAAACAGACGACGAAGACGATGCCTGACTGGGCCAGTCAGTGCGGTCTACGTCCTCGATTTGGAATGTTGTCCCTGACCTTGACTCGGGCGATGTGCCTGGCGTCACACTGTGAAAACTCGCTGTGGCTACTCGTTGCTCCTTCTTAGCGACGCAGACCTGGCCTTGAAGCGTCCCACCTTGCCGCACCACTCGCGTTCGAGGCGTCTCAGCTGCAACTCCACTCCTCCGGAGGCCGTGTCCTCTAGTCGTCGCTTCACCGTAGCGCTTTCGGCGTCCATGATGTCGCCAACGGTGCTATCGGACACCGCCGGGTCCCGTCGCTGGCTTGTACCCTCTGGGTCTCCCCGAGTCGTCTTCGCCTCCTTGGTCGAGGCATCCTCGTTCCCCTCGGGAGCCGCCTTGACAGGTGGTTCCGGCAGAGCATGGCCCTGAGGATCTCTTGAGCACCGTGGTCTCGCTGGTGGTACGCGGTGCCATGGGTCGGGGCTCCTCCCGCGTGCAGCCGGTGGGACCACCTGCCAGTGCCTCACTTGCTGCTGCTTCTTTGGACTGTGCCGAAGGGACGGGAACGAGCGTTCCAGGCGTGCCGCTCATTGCAGTCGCCTTGGCCTCTTCTTTGTCCATCTCGTGGTCGTTGGCGTCTGCCGTGACAGCTCCAGTGACCGCTGCATACGTGCGCGCGCAGTCCTGGGTTTCGTGTCCGACGCGATTACACTTTTCACACCGGGGCACTCGACAGTCCCTCCTGATGTGGCCCGTCCTTTTGCAGCGGAGGCAGAGTGGTGCCCTGCCAGGAATCAACACGAGGACGCTGCCTCCAAGCACTCGCAGCTGAAATGGGGAAGGTTGTCTTTCGTGACATTCTCCCTCAACGTCATCTTCACCAGACGCGTGGTTGACTCGACGCCCGCGAAGCCTTCCGCCCGCCACGTCTTACGAGTTATCTCGGTGACCTTCCCGTACGGCTCGAGCGCTCGGCGCACTGCCTCGTCGCTGACGTGGAAAGGCAACCAGTGCAACTTAAGGCTCGTTCACACTCTTGCAACCGAGTACGACCGAGAGAGACGAGACCTGTTGAAACCTCTTAAAATTTCTTAGGACGAGAGAACACACTGGCGCCATCTATGCAGTGACCCTGAAACTGCATTTCACAAGAGCGAAGGTTTTGCGGGATTTCCGAAGTCAAATATGCGTAATACCTATGAGAAAGACTCGTTTATAACGTTAACAAAAGTTTTTCGAGCCAATAAAGAAAGGATAATTCGCAAGAGAAATAGAAAATATGCAGGACCGCCAAGCTTACACTGCTACCCAAAAGATGTCGCCAGTGTGTCCTCTTGTTGTAAGAGATATCAAGAGATTCCAAAGCACCCGGTTCTAAAAGGTTGCAAGTGTGTGAACGAGCCTTTAGACGTACAGTTTGCAGATATTAGTGAGTTTTAGTACTGCGTACACGAGCAAACGCAAGCGCTGTGCGTTTTCGTTACGTTCTCCACGCTGCGCATGCGCGAGGTCGCCATGTGCCAATCCAAGGCCGCAGCTCGGGCTCCGCGCACGCGCATTGTGGAACACGCAACGCTACCGCAAACGCACAGGGCTTGCGTTCGCTCGTAGACGCAATACTAAAACTCACTACTAAATCGCTCAACGCGAGGCGGGCGTTTATTTCTGAGAAGCGCTCGACTCGGTGGCTTACGTTCGAACTAGCGCTAACGTCAGGACTCGTCCATGTGGAGCAGATAGGAGGGAGCCCATCAACGCGAACTGCCCTTATAGTCTGTCGTTTCGAGAATCCTCTCCCCCTTTCGATCAGACCACGGTGACACAGGCGCAGATGATAACGGCTGTTCGCGTTCATATATGCTCCCGCCTATCTGCCCCAGATGGACGAGTCCTGACGTCAGCGCTAGTTCGAACGTAAGCCACCAGTCGAGCGATTCTCAGAAATAAACGCCTGCTCGCGTGGAGCCACTTAGTACCTGCATGACTGCATACCTCGCGTCGTTGGGATCCTGCACGAGGCACCTCTTGCCCTTCACCCGCAGCTCCTTGGCCTCCAAGAGCTTTCGCTGAGCCTCCGGCGATCCGAACGTGAAGAGCCACACGTGGTTCATTTGATACGCCCCTCCCGTTTTCAGGGCGGGAAGGATCGACGCTCGAGCGGTGCAGTTCGTCCCTGAAATCTTCTATCGTATATGGGCGCCCCGTGATATCGGCGTGCAAAATGACCGAATTAAAAAACACGTTGCCCGAGGGCAGGGGGCGCGAGGCAGAACAATGCGGTAGATATCCTGAGGTGACAGACATGAGAAATGCCACGGCCTACGACGGCCCCTGTCGCCGCTCCTACGGAGCTCGTCATCACCGTACGCCCGTCTCGTTCGAGCGCCGGTAGTGGAATCGGAGCCACCGAGAGCGGGGACGGCACTCTGGAAAAGGTAATTCATCGCGGCACGATTTTTAGGAAAGAAACGGGAGTCGCTGGTGAATCCACACTCCAAGTACATATCTTTATTTTTATTAAATACAAAAGGTGCAAAAATCAACAGGAGTTCTAGCAAGCAAGTTGCTCAAGCTTGTCGCACGGGATAAAGCTCGCGAAGAGGGCGGGTGTACAGAGGTCACATTCTTAAGCTCGCGAGCAAATTGATAGCCAATATATGGTGACTAAACGCTCGTAGACGATTTCATAAAGCTACAAATTTGGGCAAGATTAAAGATAGTCACTTTTACTCCACTTACACCCTAAGAGTAGGCCGGAATAAAAGAATTACACAAATCCTTAGAGTACTCATCATAAAATACGAAACAAGTTAAAAAGAACAAGTTCAAAAGATAAATACCGTAGAAAAGTCAATAAAATAATATATATAAAAGAGGCTCATAAAGTGGCTCGCCAGAGATATTGGTAACAAAACAGGATGAAAACTGTACATACGAACACCCTCATATGGGTAAGACGCTCAATATAATAACAGCGGAAAAAAGAAATCCTTTGGAATGAACGTTTTCCAAACCAGACCGTGAGCACATGCAGCATAAACATACTAGTGAAACGCGAGATGAGCGCGACAAGAGCCTACAATAAGGAAGGGCATCTTGAAAAGTGAGCTGCCCAGATTAGCCATTGAACGTTTATATAAAAATAGAACTTGGCACGAACTAAAATACAAAAAAAATGGTAGGGATCGGCTCACTAGACGATCAATACGGCAGCAGTCAGTGAGTGACCAAAACTAGACATGCGACGTCTTCATAAGGACCTGTGCCCCCCCCCCCCCTACACACACACACACACAACGTCCGGCGCATCCACATCATCGAGCGTGCAAAGAAAACAATAAAGCACCATCAAAAAAAAGAGAAAAATGAGTTTTGCGATAGGTTTCAAAATACATTATGCGCCGCGACAATCAGGGAGCCCCAATCCGAGCACTCTCCCAGACCCTCGAAGTGCGGCGATGGGTTCTTCGCACGGCCCCTTGGGAGAAATGCATAGAGCGAGCAATATGCTCCCTCCCCGAGCCCTTATGGCGCCAACCAGATACACTCACTGACAGCCCGAGAACGGCAGGGCGCGTTCTTGAAACGCGCGACGCCCGAGCACGCCCTCCATGCCTCGCAACTTGCTTCGGTTGCGCACCCGCGCTACAGCTGGGCGAGACACCGAGCGTTGTCAAAGGTAGGAAGCTCGTGCCGGAGGCGTCGCGTCTCGTCAGCGACTACAATAACGGTCCCGAATTTCTACGTAGTCCAACAACACACCCGCGGTAGCGTTAGCCATCTCCGGGGCCCAAGCGGTATTCAACCGCTTTCACTTCGGCAATGCAACGTATACGCGCCCGGTATAGTCCCCGCTCATCCCCGACACCTTCCATCACATGAGCAAGCAGCGTCCAGCCTCGTCGCAGCAACGAACCCGCACATCGCACCGCCGCTCAAAACGGAGGCATTTCAAACTCGTGGGACGTCGGGCTCGTCTCCCCCACAGCGCGCGATCTCGAGAAGAGTGCGCGGCCTCTAGGCGGCGGCGTCCAGCAGGCCGGAGTCGAGGCCGGCGCCTTCGCGCAGGCCTCGCGAGGCCTCGGGGTCCAAGGGCCGGTACACGTCCGCGAACAGGCTGCGCAGCTGCACCGTGCTGTAGCCGTTCCGGGCCAGGAACCTCTTGGCCACCTGCTGGATGTGGCGGCAGGTCCGCTCCGTCTCCGGTGACGTCACGCAGCGCGATTCTGCGCAGGAGAGAGACACGTGATCACCGAGAACCCAAACTCGAGCGAAAACATCGCGGTGCGAGTTCGTCCGAATTCCTTGCACACCACGCGCGTTTTGTTTACCCTCCAAACGCGCAGAGGCGCTTTTGTTTCCGCCCCATGTCAACCCATGAGAAAGGCACGCTCGGCTGCCTCGTCGTCGCGCGATCTTTGCGTCCTCTTTGTATTGCCCTTCGATTGGCCTATTCCTCGCGTCCCGATGCGCCAAAGACGCGTTTTCAAACAGTTGCTCTGCGAACGGGCTAGGAGCCATAGCCTCCTCCATACTCACAACGCCAAGCAGTTGGACGACGGAGCCATAGAGTGCCCGGTCGCAGACTTGAAGCGCCACGATCTGGTAGCACAGAGCACCAAAGAGCCATTTTTCGGGAACCCGGACGTCAGCGCACAGCTTTCGCAGCGGCGAGGACCCGAAACCCACTTGTTCGCTCGGAAGAAGTGTGTTTCGGCGTCTCGCCGCAGCTGGGCGCCAGTCACGTGGCTCGCCTCTCATCCGTTGTCTGCCGCTCGACCTTTTCCATTTCGGCGGCCGTTTCTCGTAACGACCTGCCAGGCTTTGCCAGTATATGGGGAGCCTATACGTAAGAGCTTATGCGCCGAGAACCTGAGCGAGAGGAGACCAGAGAGCGCGGTGACGTCAGAACGGCAAGCTCTGGTTCCGATGTATAGTGCATAGACCTCAAGCTAGCTGCCTTTGTCCCCACTGTATTCCTAGAACGCCTTAGGACGCCAGCGTCCTTTGTTCGCTCTTGCATTCCAACGTCCCAGCCCACTCCCGTTTCCTCTTCCGCCTCAATTTCTCGGCACATAAACGCCTATATAATTTATAAAAGTTTATCGGAGAAATCGTTTATGTTTAAGATCATCTGGTGGGCTAGTTGGTTGCACATATTTTCACGTACAACCAACTAGCCCGCCGCTGCACAATGTACAACAGCGGACTAGTTGGTTGTATATGCACGGTGCTTTTTTTTTCATAATAAAAAATATAAATACGTAAAGCTTACAGTATTGCGTTTTCTGCAGGTGAGTTATACGGCTAGTTGGACATTATGTTAGAGGGATAATGCGTCTAAAAGATACGAAATTAACTCAAATTCACTAATCAACTTTTCAATGAGAGGATTTCGGGCACACGTTTATATCGCGACATTGGTGGCAGTCAATGTCGAAGGCTAGCCCGCCTCTTAGAAATCGTGGATCAAGCCAGATGAGGCGATAAACCCTATAAGCGCCCGTGACAGGTTGCAATTTTCAGTGCATTATCGGTAACCAACGTTTTTACTGACTAGTGGCAAGCAACAATAATAAAAAAAAACGCAATATCTACGTTGATTGATCGCCTTATTCGGCCATCCGCGGAGCGCCTACCGCAATGTGCTCCGTCGCGCTGTCACGAAAAAAAAAAAAAAAAAAGTGACGCCAATATTGTTATAATTACGTGGGCCTCAGAGGAAACCGGGATTGTCCTTCCGGCGCGCTTCGAGCGTTTGGTTTCGGTTTCAGACAGTTTCTAGAGTAAAATTTGGCGATGGATAGCTCGAACCTCGCGGTGGACAAATGCTGGAGGCTCCTCCGTGCGTTGGATCCACCAACGTTGGATCAGCACCTGAACGGAACTTCCGTGACGACACTAGTTCCGTCCTCGAGACTACAAGACCCTTGTTCCAGGCATTTCTCTTCAGTGGACTCGATAGCAACGCAATGAACAAGTCGCCAAGATGATTCTTCTTTACTCTCTCAGTAAAGCTGAGCCGTGAGCCGCATTCTTTGAAATCCGATAACCTATATTTATTGCTGCTACCGGGCCCACTCGCTGTTCGCATAGACTTGTTCTTCTCTGTTCGCCTGGTTTAGAGTATGTTTAATAAATTTGTCGCGTAGTAGCAACGTCGAATCCAATCCCGGCCCGGATACATAGATTATTCTGAAGCCACTTCTCGATAGGCAAGCGCAAATAGCTACTGATGTAACCTCAATAAACAGTAACCAAGCAGCACCGCAGACTAAGATTGACGGCATTGAATCTCGTTGTGTTGACATTGAATTCGGTTTATCGCAACAGTCCGGTCACTCCTTAGAAGGTAAAATCGCCACGCTCGAACATGCACTTGCCGGAATGACTGGTAAAAATAATGACTCGGAGAATCAACTTTAGAAGAACAATCTGATTATTTATGGTTCACAAAGATGAAAATGAATCGTCATCGTCCCTACTTAAGATTGTCACTGATCTCCTGTCTTACAAGCTTTCTATTTCTTGTGGCTGGTCCATACTGGGTACCTGTATGTACCAGCCCAAGTAGCACTGAGCGGGTTCCAAAAGGGGGCTGACTGGGTTCCACGTAGGCAGCCCACGTAGTTCCCACGTCGGTTTTTGGAAGTCGGGCCCAAGTCGGTCCCACTTGCGTTGCCCACCGGAATTCCCTCGTGGCAACCACAGTGGGCCTACCTGGGCAGCCCACGTGAAATCGCCCGAGAACCTCATTTCTTTAAGGGCCATTTCATATTTTCCGTACGGCGTGGGGTAGTGTGGGGTATCGCAGTGCATACCAAAGTGAGCATTCCTCACTTTCCCCGCGGGCTTACTAAAATATTATCATTTTGATAAATCAATAAAACGTATTGAACAAGGCCATCAAAAATTTGACATTTCGAATGAAAAAAGAAAAAAAGAAACAGCACATTTTTCTACAAAATCTTGTTGGACAGGTAATCGGGATATATAGCCAGCTTGAGCCGTCTACAACCACCGAATTTTACAACAGATGCGACATTCCGACAAGTGTGTTCCGAATTCACCCTTTAAATTCAGTACTCTGCGTAAAAACTTCCACCCCACGTAAAACGGCCTTCTCGACATACACGCTGAGTAGCAAGCTAGTAATAAAGTTTAGCGAGCCTACAATTTCTCGCTCACGCTTAGAATTATAATCCTCGGTGAATCGGCATCAAATTAAGCCGCTCTTTTCTCTTGAATTTCCAGAACGTGCCGTAAATATTCTCAATATTAGCGGAAAGTGCCGTTTTGGGAGTTCCACAGATGGTCCAAGTTGGGCATGGCCACGCTTTGCCGCCGTGGAGCCCGCATCATTGCCTTTGGCCCCCGTAGAGCCGAGGACGGGTCTCGCGGGGTTTTTTATATGGGCTGCCCAAATTGGTCGTACCTAAGCCTCGCCCATGTGGGACCAACGTAGGTTTAGTGGGGGCTACCAGAGCCCCCATTGCCTACGTGGGCCCCACCTCTTGTGCTACTTGGGAAATGCTTAATCTCAATGCAAACAGATTAAAAAAAAAAAAGGAGGGGGGGGGGTGAGGTCTGCTTTTACCATGTACTGATCAGGCTCGGCGGACATTAGATAAGGGAATAAAGGTCACGGTAAGGTGACAGATAAACTAAAATTAGTTTTTTTTTAATTATTGATTTTGGGGGTTATGTTGGAATTGTAATATTGACGGCAATTACCATTAGAGGTCACATTAATTTAAATATTTCGCGAAAAAGTAACGGTTTAAAAATATTCAGTTAAACGCAATAAAAAGAAAAGGCCAAAGGAGAGGACACTTAGAAAGACCAACACAGCGCTATGTCTGTCTTTCAATGAGTCATCTCCTTCGTCCTTGTTTATTACGCGCTGTTGCTTACTCGTGTCAATCATGTCGTCACTGCACTCGGAAGCGTGCCCTTGGTGGCTGCACCGACAAGACAAGGAACCGCGTGACTGAAACAACTACGTCACTCTTCCAAGCTTCATTGTGGGCATGCAGGGCTTTCGGAGCTCTTTTTTCACGCTATATTTTTACATCGGGCGAAAAAAAAAAAAACGCGAACATTGATCGATTAATATCTGCAAAACCGTGAGCTTTGTGCAAATTCTTTTAAATGCTCGGGCCTCCCGAGTAATTGCCGCCACTACTGCAATTCAAACATGACCTAAAAACGAAACAAAAATAAAATGTGAATTAACATAATTTGGTTATTAGTCAACACACCGTGGTAAATACACGATGAAAACGGCACTCGTTCAACCCTCAGGCTCCTTTTGAAAACGATCTGTTCGAATTAAAATCAAATACGTACCCTGTAAATATGTTCGCAGAAAATTAGCCGTGATGTGGTTTATATGAGCCGTTTAGGAGGAGCGAAAATTCCACTTTGGAGCAGCAAAGGGGCTTTGGAGCATAGAGGCACACGCTTAGTTTTCCTTCCTACCAACGCATATATTAGACGTCAAGGTTCGTGTGTTGGCCTGTCAGACTAAAAATACATTGTCTACGTTGCCTCCTAACGTTTGTACAACGTTTTATTAGCCTAAATTGCAGTGCAGGTTTGATTACCTCAAACACAGAACTAGCTGTCTAGCTGCGAATAGAAACAACAGGCAGAGCAACAGGATGCTGAATGATGAACAGCTTCAATGGCTGTTTTATGTATTGAGTCAAAGGTAACCAAATAATATATTCCACAATACGATAAACGTTTTTGGCTGGACCCATGCGTCTTCGCTACAGAAAGAATGATGTTAACCACCTAAATTGTTTCATATACGTTTCAATAGTTAACGCTGTAATTCTTAAAATAAAAAAAACACAAAGCTTTTGTCATTTCATTACGAACATCAATGCCATTTTATATTAATAACCTGATGATAACAAACATCAGCACGTGAACGATACATATGCCTCCTTGAAATCAAGCCAAACCCATTAAAGTTATTCGAAAGTTTCCACCCAGAGCCTCAGCTAATTTAGTTTCGGTTTACTCACTCTCATTGCAGAGATGGAGCCTATATGAATGTGATAACTAAACAAGAAAGTTTACAGAAAAAATAAACCCAAAGAACAGTCCATATAAATCTCACAATGCCTAAGTCCTTTGCTAAATCTCAACACAAAAAAAAAAGAATCGTAACAAAACATTCTGTCGAGTACCGTATAGACTAGCCGCAGTTTTATTAAGAAATGTTTACTTAAAGGTAGAGTTGTTAAAAGTAAAATTTGGTCCTCCAGAAAACAATCGAATCACATTGTCATTGCTTTTAGGAATATTGTCACGAATGACAATTGATGAGGCGACGAATGACTGAAGCAAACTGAACGTTTAACGAGGATCGAACTTGTGCCCAAAACAAAATAGAAGGATATAGCATCACAAGCGTCGATGGCGCCGTTAACAGCAGGGATCGAGCGTCGGAGCGAGACTGACTCCGTACGGCGCGGGGCAGTGAGGCGTCTTTTCAGCCTTCCCTGAGAGCCTAGAATATTCTGATCCTTCTTGAACTACACATTCTGAACACGAACAAGCTAGACGGCACTCCAACCTTCTCGAATTTTCGACATTCACAAAAAAGGTAAAAGGACGTGCAGTGCCGGGAATAGAACCCGAGCCACCTGCGCTGTGAGCCCAGCGCGATGCTGACTCGGGCTTCGCGAACGCGCGGCAATGTCATCTGAACCACATGCGAATTTTTAATCCTCCGCCGCGCAAGTAATTCAATTTGAAAAATAGCCCAATTGCTCAGAGTGCACCCGCAAAACACAACTTTTTCGTTGGCAACAGTGGAAGTTCTGACTTAACATAAAGCAAAGTGAGCTATGACAGATCATCACTGCTGTCTCAGTAAAATAACTGCCTTCTAAGAAAGTTACGGCATTGAGCGAAACCCAATTCTTCGACGATGATCTTTGTACGCACCATCATTAACCATGCTGACCGAACCGGGAAGAGGTCAACGCCCACGAATCTGACGTTACCATGCCTAATGTGACGTCACGACACGAGCAGCCATGCATACTTGCCAAGTTTGGCGGAAATTTTCGTATTTATGTTCATAATTGATTTAACGAATATCAGGGCGTCTTTTCATGAAATAAATATCACGTCTGACTATACTTAGGCCCCTCTACGTGACCAGCGGAAAACTTAGTAACTTCCGGATATCAACGCACAATCCCTTTAAATGAACACTCAGGCAGATCTTTCTTTTTGTTTCTTAACAAACCCGATGCCTGCGTGTGCAACATACGGCTCTGGAGGAGTGCTTTCCCTTAGCATGCGGCTGTGCTGCAGCGAAGCAAAATACGCAAAATCGCGATGTCTAATCCGCGGTTCTCGCTTCACTGGAGTGCACCAAAGTGCGAGCAAAAATATTCGAAAGTTCTTAAAATTCGCACAAGCGTACCGTAACGATCCTGCCGTATAGCGGGACCTGAGCTATTCTTTTTTTCGGTAATAACAAAGAATTGACCTTTTGGCGCAAGTTCATCATATTGTAACGTTCTTTTTTCGTCTCTGTCAAGTGATTAAGTCCACTCATGATCTGGAAATTAACAGCAGGGTTCACGTTGGCAGGTCACGGCTCCGGTCTCAATCAACCGCTTTTTCCGAAGGCCCGGTCAGCTCTCGCTCACTGCTCTCGCGCACCCTGCTTCCTCTTCCTTCTCCATCACTTGCAATGTCCCTCCGAAGCGCGTACAGCTAACGTCCCCGCGCCTGCCAACAGCGCCCTGTTTACCTTTTATTTCGTTACAATCCTCCCCCTTTAGCTGAGAGGCCCTACTCTCAGAATCGGGCTCTTGACGCAAATGGAGGTTCTCACTGTTAGTCAAAAATTAAGTTCAAAGAACGCGCACTTTGAAAACCATGAATAGTTCACGCAAAAGTTCACGCAATAGTTCACTCTAAAAATAAAATGCAAATAATTATCACTTTAAAAGTACTCATAATACTCAAATATCTAGTCGCACACGGCTGTGCCTCCCTGTGAGTCCTGTACTTCATCGTGGTCCGAAACTTCTGCTTGGTCCACGCCGCCTGAGACATCAGACACATCCAGTGCGTTGAAAAATTCGTCCTCCGATTCAGCATCACAGACTTGATCAAGCCCAGCCGAGTTCTCTGTACTCCCGGTGTCTTCTGCAGGGCCCTGCAGTCGTTGGTGGTACGGCTTTAACCGTGCCACGTTCACGATGTCTTTGAAACGTCCTGTGCGGTCGACTACCTCCCAGTTATTGGCTCCAGTCTGACGAAGCAACCGGTACGGTCCGTGGAATGGGTGTAGGAATTTCGTCGTCCGATTGCGTTTGCGTATGGGGGTCTTGACGTAGACAAGGTCCCCCATTCTAAACCTGTGTTCCCTGCGGTTTTGATCGTACCTCTCTTTGTTTTTCTGTTGGGCTTGCGTCTCTCGAATGGATGCCAGCTCTCTTGCCTGTTGCCATTTGTCTAGCACCTCTTGGTTGCTTGCGGCCTGTACTTCCCCAGATTTTAACCGAAGCGACGCATCAAGAGGCAGTGTTGCCTCTCGTCCGTACAAGAGAAAGAATGGCGTGAACCTTGTTGTGTCGTGTACGGAGGTATTATACGCGAAGGTGGCGTATGGCAGGAAACAATCCCAGTCCCGATGATCGGCCGACACGTACATACTAATCATGTGAGCGAGAGTTCGATTAAATCTTTCACATAATCCATTTGTTTGTGGGTGATATGCGGTTGCTCGATGGTGGTTTGTAGCTGTTAATCGAAAAAGCTCTTCCATTATGTCGGCAACAAAATGTCTTCCCCTGTCGGTGATTAGGCTCAACGGTGCTCCATGGCGAAGTACAATGCTCTCCATGAAGTGTCTTGCTGCACTCGCCGCTGTTGCATCCGGTGTAGCGACTGCCTCCACCCATTTTGTGTGGTAGTCGACAATGACGAGTACGTAGCGATTGCCGTTGATTGTCTTAGTCAAGGGCCCCAAGAAGTCCATCCCCACCTGTTGGAACGGCTGGGTGCTAGGTGGTATTGGCTGCAATTTTCCAGCGGTCATTAGGGGTGGGGTCTTCCTTGTCTGGCAATCCGGGCACGACCGCACATGATGGTGTACGGCCATAAACATCTTTGGCCAGTAATACCTCCGGCGGACTCTTTCCCAGGTCCTTCTGACTCCCAAATGTCCGCTGGTCAAGTCATCATGGCACGCCAAGAGGACTTCTTTTCGTAATCGGCGGGGAACAGCCAAGGCCGATCGGAAAGGCTCTAAGCCTTTTGCCCGACGATACAGAACTCCATCGATGAGGTGAAAAGCCCGTGCAGTACGCTTGATTTTTCTTGTGACGGGCGCCTCCGGTTCTTCCAGGTGGTCGATGAGGGTCCTGAAAAAACCTTCTTCTCTTTGCATTTGCGCCAGGTCGGTTTCCTGCAAAACCAGAAGCGGACACTCGGTCTCGTCGTCTTCGGTCGGCTGCTCCACTGGTAGGCGCGAGAGGGCGTCGGCGTTCATGTTTTTTCTTCCTGGACGGTGCTTTACAGTTGCGTTGTACTCCTGCAGCAAAATACTCCATCGGACCAGTCTGCCGTTAGGATTTTTGGCGTTCATTAGCCAGGTCAGACTAGACTGATCAGTGATGATTGTGAAATGGCTACCGAAGATGTACGGTCGAAACTGTTTGCACGCGTACACGACTGCCAAACATTCTTGCTCCACCGTTGAATAATTCTGCTCTGCCTGATTGAGGTGACGGCTGGCATACGCCACAACTCTTTCTTGGCCCTCCTTCCTCTGGACGAGAACCGCACCGATTCCGTACCCACACGCATCGGTGTGAATTTCGGTAGGCAGGTCTGGATCGAAGTGACTCAGGATAGGAGCCGTGGTCAAGCGTTCCTTTAGAGCCTCAAAGGCCCGATCGCAGTCCCCAGTCCATTGAAAGACAACCTGCTTTCGAGTGAGGTCCGTGAGGGGTCTGGCGATGTTGGCAAAGCCTCGTATGAATCGTCTGTAATAATTGCACAGGCCGAGGAAACTCTGTACATCACGCTTCGATCTTGGCACCCGAAAGTCTCTCACCGCCCTCACTTTCTCTGGATCGGGACTGACTGTCACTCCATCAATAATATGGCCGAGGTAGCGTATCTCTTTGGCACCAATTGTACATTTGGAGGGTTGTAGCTGGAGATTGGCCTTGTCAAGGGCATCGAAGACTCCTCGGAGATCGCACACGTGCTGCTGGATGGTCCTGGAGTAGACAACAATGTCGTCTAGATAGGCGAGACACACCTTCCATAGCATCGTCGAAAGCACCTTGTTTATCATGCGTTGGAAGGTGGCTGGGGCATTACAAAGACCGAATGGGACGACGTTGAATTCATACAAGCCAGAACTGCAAGAAAACGCCGTCTTCTCCTTGTCCTTCTCATTGACGGCGACCTGCCAATAACCGCTGGCCAAGTCGAGTGTCGTGAAGTACTTTGCTCCCTGTAGGGCGTCCATAATGTCGTCAATCCTGGGCAGCGGGTGAACATCCTTTTTGGTCACCTCATTCACTCGGCGAAAATCCACGCAGAATCTCCAAGTGTCGTTCCGCTTTTTTACAAGGACAACCGGTGACGACCAGGGACTGGATGATTCGCGTATTACGCCGTTCTCGAGCATCTCGTAAACCTGCTCCTGGATTACGGTCCGCTCATACGGGGAGTGTCGGTAAGGGTTCTGTCGAAGGGGAGCCGCGCTGCCCGTATCAATACTGTGGGTCACTACGCTAGTACGTCCAAGCGGGGCTCCGGGTGATGCGAAAATGTGACTGTATTCGCGTACAAGTTCTTCTAGGTGCTCTCTTTCGTCAGCCTCCAGTTGCGCTCCGTATGACACGCTGGCCTTGGTTCCCTGCTTCTCTACGAGCGGAGCGGCGACACTCAACTGAACGTCGGCAATAGGAATAGCGTTTCCGACTTTCGTACCTTTGGCTATGAAAAGTTCAGAGGCGCCGGGATTAGCTAGCCGTACGTATCCAACATCCCCGCAAATTTCGGTGATGGTACGAGCAACGACTGGACGCTGCTTAAAATGATTCACGGTTGTGGGTTCAATTACGGTGAGGCCGTTTACGTTCGTCCTTACTAGCACAACTGCCTCAGAGCGTGGCGGCATGCGTACCTCTTCGCAACTGTAAGCGGCTGCGTTTCCTCTGGTAGCAGCTTCATCACCCTTCAACTCAAACCTCTGGCCCAGCAAATGAATGCACTTGTTAGGGAAATCCAGCATCACATTCGCACTTCGGCAAAATGGTAGACCACACAGTACGTCGTAGTCAAACCCTTCGATTATGAGAAAACGTTCCAAGAGGCTGGATATTCCGACTGTAATCTCCAGTTCCACTTCACCCCGTGGCACAATAATAGCACCGTTGACTACCTTCACGGTTATACCAGAGGGGCTGCACTTAAAAGGGACCTTGATGGTGTTGAGGAATTTGTTCGAAATTACATTTACCGCCGAACCCGTGTCAAGAATGAGAGACGCCTTTTCACCATGTACGGTCGCCGGTAGCGTAGCGAGGTGACTTCTTGCGAACGTTGCGAAAGCTGGCTCACCCTTTGTTTCCCCGGGCGGTGGCCTCAATCCCGGTCGGGCCCGTTTCCCGACTGATCTTCGCGTCTAGGACAGCTTCGCTGGATGTGTCCCACTCTTCCGCATTTGAAACAGATAGGCTGTCCATTGTTGGTCCGTGTCGACCGTGCTGGGAACGTGGTTCTTCTACCATTATACTCCGCAAGTGGTCGAAGAACGTCAGTGAGAGTTTTGAAGAAGTTGCCTACCTCCGAATGAAGTTGAGGCAAAGACGTGACCTCCGGCAGTGACGAAGACGTTCCTGGCTGTTGATAGAAGCCGGGCGCTGTTGTCATTGGCAGTGCTGCCCGCTGGAAATCTGATGGGGATTGGCTGCTACGTGTTGTTTGGCTTGCCTGTTGTGGAGCGGGCGAGTTGAAGCCTGGTAAAGGATGCGTCGGCATTGTCCACATATTGTGCTGGGCCATCTGGCTGGCCTGGGTCAAGCGTTGCAGCGTGGTGAGGAATTCGGCCGTTGTTTGTGGATTTGTTAGGACAACTCGTTCTAGTACTTCTGGCCTCAAACCGCGGGTCAGCTGTCGAAGCTTCTCCTCCTCCGTCATGTTCTCGTTCACTCGAGAGCACAGTTGTAGTACATCGTAGAAGTACTGCTCGGGTGGTTCCGACGACAGCTGGAAACGCTGACTGAGGCGTAAGTGGGCCCACTCACGCATGCTGCGGTTTCCGAAGGTCTCTTTGAGAGCCGTCTTCCAGGTCTCCCACGTTGTCGGTGTGTTCGCCCCTCGGAGCGTGGTGGTATACCACTTGCGCGCATTTCCCTCAAGTGCCACGCACAGGTACTGCTCACGGCGCGTTCCATCCCACCCGTTGAACTCGGCCGCCCGCTCATAAAACAGTAACCAGTCACCGATATCTTCCTCAGGGGTTCCGTGAAATACGGGTGGCGTGAACATCGACCGGAAAGCTGCAGCCCCAGGTGTTTGTCCAGCTCCAGAATTCTCATTAGTGGCCATCGCTGCTGTATTGATCGTTCTTCCGCTGCGTAGAATCCTGCGTTCAGCTGTCTCCCCTAGGTCCGCCGTGGTGACGCTCGAAGATGCTCGCTGTCTGACGACGTAGCTGGTACCGCCGTCATATTCTACTTTGGATGAGGAAGTACCCCGCACCTCCACCACTTGTAACGTTCTTTTTTCGTCTCTGTCAAGTGATTAAGTCCACTCATGATCTGGAAATTAACAGCAGGGTTCACGTTGGCAGGTCACGGCTCCGGTCTCAATCAACCGCTTTTTCCGAAGGCCCGGTCAGCTCTCGCTCACTGCTCTCGCGCACCCTGCTTCCTCTTCCTTCTCCATCACTTGCAATGTCCCTCCGAAGCGCGTACAGCTAACGTCCCCGCGCCTGCCAACAGCGCCCTGTTTACCTTTTATTTCGTTACAATATTGTGGCGAAATGCAGTAGAATTTAACAGGTTAATTAAGCACATTGGCGCAGTTTGACATAAATGGCGCAGCGATCGTATCGCTGAAATTTTATCAAGAAGTCATGTTTGTGATTCAAATATCTCGTAAAGTACTTGCCTGCAACCTTTGTAGACAATCGCCCAAGAGGCCATGTTTGGCACTTTCTAGCAAAACAAATATAATGCTATTATTTATTTTATTTATTTCATAATACCTTGAAGGCCCCATACAGGGCATTACACAAGGATGGGAAACTAAAAGTTTCAATATAGAAACAATAATACAAGCTCGTGAGCAGCGACACAAGGGATGGGAAACTGAACATTTCAATATAGAACATAGTAATATAAACCCGTGAGCAGCAATAAAAAATACAAATAAACACACAAAAATAAAAAATAAACGAAGGGCACGTTATTAACATGTTAAGACTCAGCATTGTTTGCACAGGGATCAAAATGTTCACCTAGTAGCTTTTTAAATACGTCCACATTGTTAGTTGTAACTATGTTATCCGGTAAAGCATTCCATTCTAATATTGTCAAAGGGAGAAAAGAATTGGCATAGGAGGTGGTGGACGCAAATATAGGCTCTATTTTACAGCTGTTGTCTAGTCTTGGGAAAAACGAAATGGGACGTGGGAGTAAAATTTTTCTCAGCGTAGGGTCGTGGTGGTAGATCTTGTAAAACTGCGTCAATCGAGATATCTTTCGTCTTAAAGCGAGCTCAGGAAGATTCGCTCGCTCTCGCAAACCAGAAACACTAGTGTAAAAAGAATAATCAGAATAAAGAAATCTCAAACCTCTGTTTTGCACACTTTCTAGTTCTCGTTTAAGGTAGTTTTGCCACGGGGACCAGTGGCGCACACAAGGGGGGGCCGAAGGGGCCGCGGCCCCCCCGCGAAATTTTCGAGGTGGGGGGGGGGGGGGGGGAGTCGGCGAGGTCACTAACTCTCGGGTTTATCAATATCAAACTTCGTGGAGAAGTTGTAAACAAAAAAAAGGAAATAAAAAGGGAAGGGAATGCAATATGCCATTTATGCCATAGTAAACACAATAAAAAATGCGTAGTTTTAACGCCTTTTATCTAGTATGACTGGAGAATAATCAATTAACAAATATATTCCTTTTACTTCTACTTTTAATGCTTCGCGAGTGCTCCCCATGTCCCTCTCGCGGAACCGCCAAAGCTGGTTTGTCGTCGCCACGGCGCTCTGGGTGCGTACCATGCGCTGTGCTTCGCTCCAGCGCATCGGGGCCCTCGATGTTTTGTAGCCTTTTTTGTATTTTGAAAAGAAGCGTCGGTACTGCTCTTGCGCCCCGACGGGGGTTTTTTCTTGGAAGCGCTGTCCGGCTGACGGTCGACAGTTAGGGGCGGAAGGTTTTTGGGAGTTTTCGGGGGTCTAGGCACGTGTCCTTTCTTATTTGGATTTTGTATTGTCTGTTTGTTTTGTACCGCGTTGCTCCCATTGGTCTAAAAAGAGCGATATCTGATTGGCTCCTCGAATGGCAGGAAAAGTCTTAGCAAAGCGAATATAGGCGCCTAAATGAGCGAAATTTGCGGTTCAAGGTTCGAGTACGGAGGGTTGTCATCGGCAGTTTGAGAACCGCTGCGAGATAGGAGCGAGTGTGCGACCTGCTGCCTTAGGACGAGAGCCAAGTGCAATATGTGAGTGTGTAAAACATTTTACATCGTCCCTTTGTTGCGCTGTGTGACTTCCTTGACTTTCGCGTAGGTGAGCTTCTCTCTGTTCCGCTTTGGGAGCGCAAGCCTCTTCCGCGGGGCAGGGAGGAATCCCATGAGCTGTGCAGACGATATGGCCAGCATCTCTTCACGAGTTGATGGCGTCGAGGTTCGCCCAAGGGGTCTTCGCGCGTGCTCCGTGTCACCCTGGGGCGGGGCGTGGCGGGGGCCGCGGTTGCGGGCTCGGCTGCGCGGGACGCACCACACACAGCGGTGCGCTCGCGGGTTTGGGCTTGTGGCTGGGGCCTCCGCCGTGGTCTGCGGTGGGTGGGTTGGGGCACAGCCAGTCGTTTTATCTTCCCCTCTAGGTTCTGATCATTGCCGCCTCGGTGGCTCCGAGGCGAGAGCGCTGGCCTACGGATCCCCATGTGGCGGGTTCGAATCCCGGCCGAGGTGCCCGCAATCTGACGGAGGCTTATTGCGGAAAAGGCGCCGTGTAACCGAGCTTTCGGTTGCACGTCAAAAGATCCCCAGGTGGTCCAAATTAATCCTCAGTCCCTCCGCTGGGGCGTGCCAGATGCCCGTCGTAGGTTTGGCACGTAAAACCCCCAAATTTGACTTAGGTTCTGATCATTAGTTGTTTCCACACGTGCAGATTTGTTATTCTTATCTTGTTCTTACGACTACTGTTTGTTTATGTTTACACCTACTCAGCGGCGGGCCATAGCAGGCGCGCATGGCGTAAGGGTAGTGACCTTTCTGTCTACCTTGCACGCCGCTGAGTGGGCAAACTTTCTCGTGCAAATAAAAATTATTATTATTATTTTGTGAGCGGACTTCGGGAACCTAAAAGCCCGGTTCAGACACTTGCGTTTGAGTGCGTTGACTGCGTTGCGGCGAGAATCTAAAGCGAGTCACCGGCACATCTGTGCTTCGTATGAAGCTTGGAATCCAATTCAAGGAATCTTCTTGGCACGCGATATAAGCCGCAGGGATGTCCTGGTGTCTCGATGCCGCAACGCAGTCAAACGCAGTCAAACGCAACCGTGTGAACCGGGCTTTAGAAATCGACACCGACGAACAAATCACGTGAGACTTTTGTCGGTTAGATCAGGTTAAGATAGGGGGTAATTTATGCGGAGCAGCTTTCCACTGTTTATCGTCTATCCATCAAGGTGTTCCACGTTTCTACATATGTATCATTGTTTTATCAGCCCTGCTGACTGGAGGCTTCATGTATTGCAGTCGTGCTTTACAATATTTGTTTTTATGATTCTTGTTTTTTTGCTAATCCCCGGTGTTCTCTTTTGACGTGTGACCAGATAACAACAAGGCAAAATGAAAATGCTCTTCCCTGGTGGGGAATTTCCGGGCGTCATTTTTTATGGGGCATGCACCATCCCAAAACCAAATGACAACTCTTTTATTTTAATTACTTAATAGAAGGACGCATGGTTATTAGAAAAAAAACGTTCTTTTTCTTTTTATCGTGTCCCCCTTACTCTCGTTGGTCCGGCCCTCCCTGAAATGAAATCCTCCTGTACGCCATC